>VYXD01002165.1:181611-268165 GCA_013397195.1 Hylia prasina | reverse complement strand
CGGCGGGCTGAGGGCGGGCATGGCTCGGCTGGGGCGCATTATCCCGGCGTGGGCTGGATGCTGTCTGTCATCGCCCGGGAGACCCCCCGAACGGGGAGTCCTGGTCCCTCAGGATCCCCTGAAGTGTCATCGTGTACCCCCGTGAGCGCTGACTTTAGGCCGACATCAGCGCTGCCCTCTGTTTTCTGCCCTCCTGCAGCTGCAGGGGGAGCGGAGTCACCCTGCTGGAAACCAAACACACGCCTGTGTCCGTGCCCTCACCCCGCTCTAAAGTGCTGACAGGCAAATATTTGCCGCGGCCCTAATCCCACTTTGCCCTTGTGTCGGCAAATCTCCGGCGGATGGATAGGGAGAGAGTTTTGCTGGCACACGGGGCGGCTGGGGCTGTCTCCAGAGCAGATGCCGGGTTTGCAGCCGGCCCTCCTCCTCCGGCTTATGTTGATCCTGGTAATCCAGAGTGAGCAAGGAGAGGGAAAAAAACCAAGGTTTTAGTGAAATGGTTGTCTGCAGCCTTTGGACACTGGATTCCACTCGGGCAGAGGTGCTGCGGTGGTGAGTCGTGCTGTGGAGGGGCTGTGCCGTGTTCTGGAAGCTGGTGAATCCCCTGCTGCTGCAGCTGCCCCAGCACTGGGCCCTGTTTTCTGTCCGGGTCACTGCATCCAGCCTGCTGCTGGTTTTTGTAAGGTTGGTTTGGCACACAGAGTTGGTCAGCTGTAGGCTTCGCTCTCCTCGTTCTGCCTGTCACTTGAAACCAAGCTTCAAGTTTTAAATTTCGAGTTGAAACAGACGGAGAAGTACCAGGCCTTTGTCTCTTTAATGCTGAAGAGTGAAAGTGGGTGATTTTATCCAGCTCTGACTTTGTATGCTCGTGAAGGAGAGCTAGGATGAAACTTTCTGGGTAAAACATGTTCACTATCTTGTCAGTAACCTGGCAACGTGTTCTCTCTCACTGCCATGCAGCAGAATGGTTTATGTTTTCCAGATTTTGTGGTGTGCAAGGCAGTTTCTTGGAGTCTTCCAATGATCCTCGTGGGAGTGCTTGAATTTAAAAAGCGTTCTAGACGTTCCAAATAGTGTTTCCCAACATACACATAAGATAAAAAGTGGTATTTTAAGATAGTGTGCTGCAAAACAACTGATAGTCAGTTTTGCTCTGCTTGTTGTATACNAAGATAAAAAGTGGTATTTTAAGATAGTGTGCTGCAAAACAAGTGATAGTTTTGCTCTGCTTGTTGTACTGCATTTATATATTTATATATTTATACACATTTATATTATATATTTGACAGCAATTGTTGTAAACATGGTTTCACTACTACTTCTCAAGAACCTGTTAGTTATGGAGCCTGATTTTCATGTATAAAGGAGTACCTACACTGTTTGATATCAGTGAAAGAGTCTATTATGTTTGCAGTCTCTCCACTGCTAGAGGATTACATAAAAGGAATAGGAATTTGTCCTAATGTCCTGGAGGCTAGGTTCCTCTAAGGCTTGTTTGGTGGGTGATCAAGACGTAAAGAAACAACTAGGGAGAGAAAACTAGTCAAGATATAAAGAAAAGTATGTAAAATAACAGAAATGATATGGTGGAACCAAGGAAAAATGTGCTGAAATGTGTTTTAACCATAATTGTTATTTTTCTTTGTTGATCACATTTAAAAATTAACAATTGTTTAATTTTCAGGTAAACATCAAACCCTTCTATTCTTTACATGGTTTTTTTAATTATTAAACTTAAGGAGCTGTAAGAGCCCTGAGTGTTTTGATTGTTACACATTATATTATTTGTTTGTTTGTTTGTTTGTTTGTATTACTGTGTGTTTATTTGTTTGGTTTTGCCAATGCAAGGACACTTTGGCAGCTTGTGTCTAGTTTATATTTTGATGTAGAATTCCATTTTGTCTGTGGAGAGGTGGCTGTTTGTGTCCAAAAAGTCTATAATGGTAATAAATCCTTGGCCCGGATGTATTTTAAAGGTAATTTTACAGTTTGTAACACTGGTAGATGGAGCAGAACTTTTTATGCAAAGTGCCTGGATCTCAGTGCAAGCACAGGACCTTGACTTGTGTGCATTTCCTTTGCTTTAATACTTTTGCCCACGTTGGTATTCTGTGTTGATTGGTGGTATAGTGACCTCAGCAGATATTTACAAACAGTTAACCCCTGCATGAGTATTGCTGGGAAGAAGGATGAAGACAGGAAAGGTCCTGCTACTGCCACAAGCCAGTGCAGGTTTCAAAAGTGAACCAGCTGGATCAGGATATCCCAAATAACTGGGCTCATGCCAAGCCTGCGTCATCTGTGAGCCTGTCTCCTCCCAGCCAGCCAGCAGGACACTCCCACAGAGGCTTCTCCAAATGCTTCTAAGTCATTGGGATTTGTAACTGTGAAATTACTCCTCCCCCCCCACCCGCCTTCAAAATGGTGCCCTTCACTGTAAAACTCACAAGAAAAGAGGGAGAGAGGAAATACTTCATGCTTCCTGCTACAGAGGAAGGAAAACAAGAATTCTTTCTGTTGACTCTGGGCAGCATGACTCACTCAGTGGCCTGTCAGTTTGGGTTGCCTCAGCGTGGTTTTTGCTTGCCTTGCCCTCTGTTTGGTCTACATGTGTGTGGTCAAAACCTGTAATTTTCAGTGTTGCATGTTGGTATTTCACTGGGAACTGCATATAGGCCAGGAGTTATTTTGGGGAGCTGCTGGCTGGAGGGAGGACACGTGAGGTACTACAAGTGGGTAAGACTCAACACCCATCTGCCAGACTTCCCAAAACCTTAGCTGGAGGAAGCCTTTTCTAAGTACTTCTGAAACCTCAGCTTGGAGGGACAGTGTGCAACAGTAGATACAGAGGTAAAAAATGCTGCTAAGGAAAGGTCCCATTTAAAAAGCCAGGATGTAATGGTTTTTGCTTTTAACTATCCTGAAGTCTCAGACGTGGCTGAGATACTTTAGTCAAGCCAAGCTTGCTGAGGAACTTAACAAGGCTCAGAGACCAGTTTTGGAGGCCTGAAAAAGATGAGATTTTTTTGAAGTCTCCAAGCTGGTACCATGGGCCAGTTGAGTGTCATGAATCGCCAAATGCTCCTCTGCAGCTGGAAGTCCTCTGGTGTTTCTATTTCTGTAGGTGTCTGTGTGGTGCTCCTGAGGGTAGCACCAGAGTGTCCTGTGCCTGGCTTGAAGAATGTGTAAGACATTTAAATAGCTGTATGAGGTGTAGAGGGAAAGAGGAGATTTTGTGGCAGGGAGGGACACAGGGAGAGTTGTTTAGGAGAACGAGAGCATGAAGGGGGAAAAACCCTTCTCACTTTTGAATGAATTCTGTCTTTTCAGCTCACCATACAGGGATTGAGACAGCAGGGTTACCTTCTTCCAGGGGGAGTGAAACAGGATGGGAACAGCCGTGGAGAAGCAAGTCTGTGGGGGAGTTGGGTTAATTGATAGATGTTGTTAAACCAGGTATAGCATTCCTGCCATGGAGGTCTGGCATGTCCTAAGGGAAAAGGGCAGACAAGTTTGTTAAAAGTGATACTTGTGAAATTCCTGTTATCAGAAGAGAGCTCTTCTCTTTGTAAACTGACTGCTTCCTCAAACAGGGTAGTTCTGTCATCATGAGATAGGGCAGAGACAAGGTTGTCTTTGTGAGATATGTACTAGCCCATCCCTGTGGTGTTGTTGGCAGAAAGTGGTCATTTGAGTTGATGTTGTTCAACAGTTACTGATGTGAAGGAGTATCAGAGACAAAGCACTACCCTCCAAGTCAGGAATCTGTGTCCCTGGTCTGATGCATCTGTCCTGTTTGGCAAAGTACAGTGTAAGGTTTTAAAAGGCTGCATGCTAGGTGTCAGTATGGAGATCCAGTTCTTTAGGTGCAGCATTGAAGAAAAAATTGTTATGGTGCCAGATTTGTCCACTCAAGGTTAAAAATTAACTGTGTCTCATGGAGTTCTTATTGTGCCACTGTATACTCTTGTCTGTTGCCTAGTTTTGATCTTTTTCTAAGAGGTTGCAAATACAAGGAATAGGGGTGGAATGTAGGTCACTTGTCCATAGAATAGGGAAGATTGCACAAAAAACCTTTTAAAACTCTACTGATTCTTTTGTGTCAGTCTCTTCTGTCAGGTTAGGGGTACAAGCAGTATTTTAGTATTAGTTTGTCTTCTTATGCTGTAAAATGCAAATACTCCTAGAGCACAAGAGCCTTCCCACAAAAAGGCCTTACTGTAAGCAGTCCTTAACTAAAAAAATACCCCTCCTCTGCCAAGCATTTGCAGTATGTGAATGTTTTTATGCACTTCATCTAGTTTCTCTCTTCGGCTGTGTTAAGATACTCTGAGAATTTGGTTTTCTGGATTTGTGTTTTCCACAAGATGTCTTTTATTGCTAATTGTTTATATTCCCAAACCGTGTTTTTGTCACTGAGATGTGAAGGTTTGTTGGTGTAGGATATGAAGGGGAATGATTAATTTATAAAGAAAATTTCACTTCTCAGAATGAAACCTTAGCTGTCTTTCAGGCTGTGCCTGCCTTTTGCTTTTAATCCTCCTGTTCAATATAGTCCAGTGTGTGTTGTTATCAGTTCCATATCATTGTATGCTGTGTTAAAGCACAAAGGGTTGAGTTCCTCTGTAAAAAGCATGTGTGTGCATGACAGAAGAATCATACTGTCTTTTTTATACCTCAGACTCTTACTTCCAGCAAATAGTTCTTCAGCTTTGTGTATGTGCAACTCTATGTGCCTGCGCAGTACAAAATAAGAAAAGCTGCAGCACAGCTGCTATGAATTTCACTGGGGCTCTGTGTTTGCTGCAACAACAAAGTATGAAGTAGTTTCTTCAATTAATTACTGGAATGAAATTATTTAACTAAGTCAGTGCTGTTACAGTCCTGAGAGTTAGGGACTTTCCCAGTTCTTCCTTCATCTTTGCCATGAGGTTTGCATTCAGTGTTTTTTTGTCAGTGTGTCTTGTAGCCAACTGGATGACCAGATAGGTTGTTTGAGGTTTTTTTCCAATGTGCCTTGCAGTTATCAGTCACTATTTGCTTTTAGAGAACATATCATGTTCACCCTACACAAAGGAATAATGCAGTTAAAGTTGTGACTTACAAACGTAGGATTTGCTGAGTATACTCACTTGCCTGTTCTGTTTCATATAGAATATTAGAAAAGGTGTAGGACTGTGGGCACCAAATAATTAAAGGTCTTGTGATACCATCTGGGGCCATGTGATGAAGTGCCCTTGTTTGGAGTGACTAGAACAGAGTAATCATATCAACAAGGACTATTTCCATAAGCAGTAGAAAGTAGTGGATCTTGGTTTCCAATGAATATTTTTTGCAAATCTGATTTACTGTTTATCTGAATTACAGCAAGTCTGCAGTGTGAGCTCTGCTCTTACTGCACACTGAAAAGGCACTTGGGTGGGGAGTGGATTCTCTGATATCAGGCTATAATGGAAGTCTCACTGGAGCATTTTAACAATGCAGAGACACTCTGCTCATGGACATCCTCCCTGCTTCCTGTTTTCATTGCACGTGGAGAAGTGTAATATTTTGGAGATGGCCACCTTCTGTAAAGGTTGGCTAAAATGGACCAATTAATAAAAACATAAAAAGCTAGCTGCTGGAGATGCAGACATGATGTAGAAAATGAAGACAAATTTTATAGAATCAGAGTAAATGTAGGTCTTTGTAGCTACTTCACTAACCAGTTTAATTACAGTCATTATACTCCATTGCCTGCTTTATATATGTCTCACTCCCCTTCAGGTAAATCTTTCCTTTTCCTGTATGTGGGCTATTTCCTTTCTGCTTCTTTTTTTAATCTCCAGGATATCCTCCTCTGTAAAGAAGATTGCCACCCCCACACTAGCGCTTATGCCAGGAGGGAAGGCAGGAACCACCTTCAGAGATCAGCAGGCATGGCCCAGGAGTGCAAGGAGGAATTGGTGGCATGCCCTGTCTTGCCTCCTCTGTGCCACGTCCTTAGGGTTGCTGCACTGGTGTTACAGCAGCTTAGCAGTTCTGGGCAAATTAATGCCATCAGCCTTAGTCCAGTGCTGTTATAAAAGAAGTAACAATGCATCATCTAAAAAGCTCTCGATCCACAGCAGGTCACTCCTGCCTGAGGAATGTATCATGCTGTTTTCACAAAGCAAATATTTACAGGTGTGCATTGTAGGATAGGAAATGGTGGAGGAACAGGGAATTCTGGAGGAACTAAAGAATTCTGGGCAAAATGTTCTATAATCAGAAAGGACTAGATCAGGTGTTTACAGAAGGTCTTCCTATTTTGAAACTGAGGGAAACCAGTTAAGATACATTATCAGCTTTCTTTGCCATAGAAGTGAGAGCTCTGCACTTTTCTGTGGGATGGACTGTGTTTTTTAGAACACCTCTGGAAGGACCATGGAGGGGAGAAGAACCTTTCTCCCCATTTTGTAGAGGAGAAGGCAAGTAGAAGTTTCAGCACATTTGCCTTATGCCATAGCCCAGGTCAAATGATCACCTCTAGGAAGAGAAGGGGATAAATGCATGTCTCATCTGTGGGAGCTGATGCGAGGAAGGGGAAAGCTGTGAGACCCTGCTCCAGCTATTGAGAAAAGAGGCAACAGGGAGCAGGCAGAGGAGTGGCTGTGCAGCTGCATGCCTCCAGTTGAGTTGTGGTTTCTTTTCAGGGTTCTCACATTCTACCTAGGAGATCAGAACAGGAATAAAGATGCCTGTCTTGGGCTGCTTTGGCATCCAAGATCAACCCACTGGGAGCACAGAGCCTTCTCTTGCACTGTGCCACTGAGCTGTTGTGCACCCAGTAGTCCTTTCATTGTTGCTTCTGGCATACACACTGATTTAAGCAGTGCTAATGGGGCTGGGGAAACTCTGAACTGCCTTAGTCCTCTTCCAGTGAATGTCTGCTTGTGCACCCTGCTGGGAATTAGCACTTGACAAGTTCCCTTGCTGTGCCCGGCTGCCATAGGATGCCCAGTGTCCCACTCCCTGCTGGTTGTTGCAAAATCAATTCCCAACATCCTACTCTCCTAGGGTAACTGTGGATGCCTGTAGTTGGCCTGGTCACTGTTTTCCTGGCATGCCTCTTGCAAAGCCTTTGCATCTCTGGAGGCTTGAATGGGAGCTTAATCTGGCCTTTGGGAGGCACAGGCAGGATCCCCTTGTTGGTCCTTGCTCTTTTCCCTCTTCGTGTGAGGAAAAGCAGTTGGTTTGGCCACACTTCTTGGCTTCCATCGCCCACGTGGCACAATCTTTTCACTTAAGCTCCTTTCTGTAACAGTTGCCAAACTAACAGATAGGGCTGATATTACTGTGTGTGCTTAGAAAAGGAAACCTTGACTCACTGAGTTTGTTACTCTTGCTTTTTTTCAGTAGTATGCAAACTCAGCAAGTCCCCAAGAAGCGTGGTGCTTTATATGGTCTCTGGGTAGCATCCAGATAGGAATCTTGGGCGTGTCACACTGCTGATTTAAGGTAAAAAATTGTGTTTGGCACCACAGGCCAGGTGGTCTATGCTGTTCTGGTCTTCTGTCCTTGAAGCAACTGGTTGTGGTGGGGGTTTTACAGGCCAAGGCCTTTTCCCAAACAGCACACGGTCCACATGACACTTGTGTGATAACAGCTAACATCAAAGCATGGAAATGGAAACTAGCATGTAACAAAGTGCAGGTATGCAGAGAAACACAGAGTAAGCCTAGTTTCAGCCTTCTCTTTATGCTTAATGTGCTTCTGTCTCTATGGCTTTGTTTCAAACAGAAAAGAATACGGGATCACATTGGGATCACTTCCTAGCAATACCTTCATACATAGGGTAGGAAGGATTTGATTGATTCAGACACCTACTTCAGCCATGCCACTTTAACTCTGTTGGGAGTGAAAGAATGGAAAGAGAAAGGAGATACAATAATGTGACCTAATCGCATTAGTTTGTAAGATTTTAATTACAACTAATTTCATTGTAGTTCAGCTTGAATTATAACGAAAGCACTGATGTGTAACAGCAATTTTTCTAAAGGTTCAGTACTTTGGGTGTTGTCTTTGCTTGAAACTTTGGCTGTACCTCTGCAGACAGAATTCTGAACAGCATTTGAACAGGATGCTTAGTAAGTTCCCTATGCAGTTTCTCTGTGGCTTTTTTCTTTGAATGATTATTCCCAGATTAGTGTTGGAAAGATTGCACACCCAGGCATGGTTGTTTGAGTAAAGGTGTTTGAGGCTTCTAATTAATTTTACCTTAAGAAAGATTTTTTTGTGAGTGCCAAGTATAACTCACCCTAAGCAAAGAAGGTGGTGCAAGGTATGTTGATCCAGCCAGGGATGCTGTAACAGAGCTTAAAATAAAGTGGTGTCATTTTACATGTGTAGGGAATAATGGGTTCTGAGAAGGGGTTGAGAGGTGTTACTTGTGCTAAAATCACGCTCCAGTACTAAAGATTTTAATAGCCCTTGCACATTAGAAATATGCTCTGATATCAGAGTCAAGCGTACATCATTTTTTGACTCCTTGGCCTGTGCCTACTTCGTGTCTTGAAAGTCTTTCTGAAGTAGAAAAGTTGTCTTATCTTTTTACTCTGCAGCCTGTAGGGAAGATCTGGCAGAGGGTTTGTGGAGGGAAAATCACATGTCATTGGAACCTCTCTCAGGGTCACAAGATTGAGTGAAATGCCAGCCAGAGTTGAGCTGTACTACCAACTATGTTGTAACTCCAGCCAGAGAAAATTGCTCTCTGAGGTTTGCTTAGTAGTTTCGAAAGATATAACTGAAGAAATAATTGAAATGGAAAGTGAAAACTAGAAGAAAATATTAAGGAGACTCCTGGAAAAGGGTTGGCCTTAGAATTCATTACTTAACAGGATCTAAAATGACAAAGCAACTCTTTTTTACTCATTTCAGCTGATAAAGTCTTTAGTCTTATTTTTGACTTTTACAATTGCAGGTGTCACAGAGAAAAATAATCAGCGTCAACGCAGTGGTCATCAAGGATATGAATTCTGCTGTTTTTACCTAGATGGATGAAAAGGTTAACAGCCCAGAAGGGGAATTCCTTTTGTTTCCAAGATGGCAGCAACTAGTGGTGAAAGCCAGCTGCAGCGGATTATCAGAGACTTGCAAGGTACAGTGAGTGCCATACAACAGATACCTTCTGGAGGCTGACCTGCATTCCTCCAGGGTTTAGATAACAGAGAGTAGCGGTTGTATTTTCAATTGTGTAACTCTTTCCTGCTGCATTGTAGCAACATAATTCAAGGTGTGCAGTGTGACGGATTTTTTTTTTGTGAGACAAGTGCTGTACCTTTTGCAGGACCCTGCATTCTTAAATTCTGTAAATATAAACATACAAGAGAAGAAAAAGTTTTACAATTTAAAGAAAGGGGTGTGTGTGTGTGAGGTGTGCATTACGAACTAGTGCTTCATTGGCATGCATAGAGCTGTGCTGCTAGAAGACTTCATGTGAAGTAAGGAGAAAGGACCTAAAACTCAGCCTTCCTAACTGGGAAGCTGGTGTGGGGTTGATGCTAATGTGGGAAGGGAAAAAACCAGGAGCCCAAACCTAGCTGGGAAAGGAGACCCAGAGGAAGGGTGCTAGAGAATTATACCTGCTGTTCTCACTGCAGTGCAACCTGTCTTCCACTAGAAGTAGCTAACCTCATCTTCAACAGTTCTGTTGCAGGCAGCATTGGTATCAGATTCACAACAGTTTTTCTGCTCTCTGTCTTAATCAGCTGCCTATACCAAAATTCTGAAATTTTTCCTTTTAATTTTTATTAAATAAATGGTATATGCACCAAAGCTGAAAATCTGGATCTTCCTGTAACAAAAAAAGGAGATCTATGTGACTACTAACAGGAAGAAATTTTAATTTGCAAAGGGTTATTGAGTGGGACTGGGAGCTAAAGCTCACTCAGTCACCTGAAATAAGACCACGGGGAAAGCAAGCTCAAAATCAGTAGTTTCTGATGCTGAGAAGTGCATCCTTTTGTGGCTAGAGTGTCCAGGGGGACAATAAAGTGTATTTTGACTCAATATTTCCTCACCCACTATGGGTGTACGTTTCATGGAAGAGGAGTTGCTTTATACTTATTTTTTAATGTAAATTATTTTTTCATTTGTGTTTGTAACGAGCACAAGCTGAACCTTCCTGAATAAAGCATGGAGAAGATAAATGTGCTGACTGAATGACTGTTCTCGTGTTACTGATCCCCTTTAGCAGATTACATGCTTTGTCCTTTCTAATCAGAATTCTGTTTGTCCTGTGGCAGTACCTTAATGTGCACATGAGACAGCAAAAAGTTGTTTCTCTTCCCTCTGCTGAGGTAACAATTAGCAATTTTCTGTTAGCAGGTTTTGCTAAGTGTTAGAAGTGGTAAGTATGTTTTTAGGAAGAAATTATCCATACAACAGATTGACACAGTTTGAACTCCTGTTTTCTTATAGGTGGTCTCAAATTGCAAGATTATCAGGCATTTTTTTGTGCTGTCATTAAGACATTTCAGCTAAAAGAAAATGAGGCCACATGCAGAATGTCCATGGAGAAAGCATTTATTTAGTTGTTTATGGATTCAGTGCTATATGTCCTTTGCATTAGTTAACTATTTTGGTGTCTTGTTTTAAAGATGCAGTGACTGAATTAAGTAAAGAATTTAAAGAAGGAGGTGAACCGATCACAGACGACAGTGTCAACTTGCAAAAATTCTCCTACAAGCTTGAGTACCTTTTACAGGTAAAAAGTAATTTGTGTCATTTGTAATCCACTAGCAAAGCTTGGCCTTATTTTCTCTTGCTGACTCTTCAGTATGTGAGGTTTAATTCAAATTATCATATATATCCAGTTAAATCTCTCTTTCTGTTTTATTTTGTTGTATGTAATAAGAGGACTGAAATATGTGCTGCCCATTATAATTACTTCAAGTGAAAATAAATATAATCAAAAGGCACCGCTGGAAGTTTGACTGAGGAATGTAAGGCATTTCTTAATTGATCTGAAAGATCTGAGCTTGATTTTAAAGATATATCTTGCAAATTATCCTGTGATAAAAAAAATTGAAAAAACTATGGTAAGATATCTTGACATTTTAATGCAAAATAAATACTAGATGTGAGTAATTTATAGAATTTTCAGCGATTTTGCTTTGGAAAGTTTTTTTTATTCTATGGAAGGCTTAAGGCAAAAGGCTGATTTTTAATCTGGAGTGTTGCTTTTTGTTCACCCTTAAGGTTAAATAAAAGAGGACACTGCTGGACAAACTGAGATTCAGTTTGCATTAATGTGGTGTCCACATATACAGTAATCATGTCACTGATTGCAACAAATGCTAATTTGCAAAAAATGCTAATCTAGCCTCAGTCTAGGCAGGGGAGTTTTAATGAGGTTGCAGAGCAGAAACTGAAAAATCGTTTGGAATTTTAAATGGTCCAAGGTGCAGTTCATACCCTTGCTGCATTGCTGCTCTGAACATGATTTAGCTAGAGCAGATTTTTCTGGTACGTGCATGTGTGCTACTGCCACACTTAATTGCAGGTCTCTCAGCAACTGGTTGTTAGTGCCTTGCTCTTGAACAGCTGATGAATCTGCTGCCAGGCTTTGTCTCAGGAGTTTTGAATGGGTGTCTGTATTTTAAAGAGACTCAGAGCATTATTATCTCTTACTGTCAGTTAAGTAGCTTTTATAACTGCTGGATTGCATCAGTACAGTGCAGTGTCTCTTTCCTTTGTGAACACAACGGCTAAAGCTAAGAGGAGTCATGAAAGCTCATGCTGCTGGGAGAGGAACAGGATTCCAAGTAGCTATATATAAGTATATTTCTATTTAAATTTTGCTCATTGTATTTTGTTTTCCTGGTTTAAGTTTGACCAGAAAGAAAAAAGCACATTGCTGGGGAACAGAAAAGACTACTGGGATTATTTCTGCGACTGTCTGGCAAAAATCAAAGGAGCTAATGATGGAATCCGCTTTGTCAAATCTATTACAGAAGTAAGTGTATCAGTTAAGCATCAGAATATGTGGTTTATGTTTTGGCATGTTTTTTCAGAGAGCAACAGCAACAAACCAGAAAAATCCCACTGCTTTTAACATATAGCAAAAAACTTGGGGAATTTTTTTTCCTAATTTTTTTTTCCTAATTTTTTTTTCCTAATTTTTGCTAATTTTCTAATGAAAAATTAAGTCAAGGGTAGCATGCCATCTTCAGCAAAGCTTATGGCAGGATCTGGCTCTAAGTGTAAGATGAAGGGTTGAGCAGTGAGTTCTGGTCACTCCCCTTGTCCCTTTCAGAAGGTAATTACACTGAATACACATCTTACCAAATCTTTACAGCCATACACTGCACCTTAGGTACCATGTTTGCCATCAACATGGAAGCATTGTCAATACTAGACACTCTGCCTCCCTGATTTCTAGCAGGGCTCCCGCAGGAGGTGGCATGGGTTTGTTTCCTAGTCAAATAGTCTTTAGCTACTTGTAGCTGCATATATGTAAATATTTTCTTCTGTTTCTCATCATGTATGTTTGTTCTGGTCTCTCCATATTGCTTACAGAAAGTATTGCAATTTAAATTGATAAACCAATGGGAGTAAGGATAGGGCTAATTATGTGGCTTCCAGGGTTTGGGGTTTTTTTTGATAGTTCTTAAGATACTCACTAAATATGCCTAGTTAGGAAAAAACACTTGTAAGCTTCTGTCAACAGATTAGGGATAGCATCTCCCTGAAGAAATGTTTAGATATCTGCAGGGTGAGTGAGGGTGAAAACCAGGTGGTAAATTAAATTTGGTGTTTCTGGGATACTTAGTGCTTAGGGGCCGTGGTATTTTACACTTTGCGTCCGTAGCATTCAAACCAAAAATAAGTAAAAAGTGTTACTTTCTTTGCTTCACATTTCATTCAGGTTCCATTATAAGGAACATTTTTGTATGTAGTTGGTTACAGAGCTAAATTAATAACTTGTGTTACTTCAGAGCAGAAGCCAAGTAACAGCAAAAACAGGGAAGCTGAGGGTATTGCTCTCACTTGACCACAGTGGAATACTGGTTGCCAGGAAAGAAAGCTTGTATGGCCTTTGAGCCTTCTTTTGCACTAACCTTTCCAGCAAAGTTTGCAGTAACCTACTAACCCATGCCTCAGCCTCTCTAATATTTGTCTTGGCTTCTATTTTAAATCATAGATGTGTTTGCTTTGTTAGTTGGATGAGCAGTTAGGTGAGAAATTGTTTCATCACACTCCTTTTCCATTCCTAAATTGATTACTGACTTCAATGGAAAGAAGAAATGAAGCACAACTATTTGTCAGGACAGAAAATGATTCAGATGTAAAAACAAAGTATCAATTTTTCAAGTCAATAGCTATAAAAAATTTCAGTACTGAGCTTTGTGATCCTCCTTATGTTGATTTAACAGCTGTCTTCATAAAAAAGATCCATTAATTTTGGTGATGCAGCTGTTCTTGGTCTGAAGAAAGAATTAGAGTTTAATCAACTTAACGGCTAAGTATTAAGAAAGGCTTTTGGCATTGTCTGGGGTTACTGTGTCCATGGGGATGTATATTTGTATGTGTGTACATCTTTGTTCTGTGACTAAATCTGTCCTAAAGCTCCTCCAGCTGTGGCCATACACATCTTCAGTAACTTAAGCAGTCACTTCTGCCTTTGCTGGGCACATTGAGATTTGCCCTATATTTTGAATTGCCCTTAACATAGTTCTGTGCTCAGGTACTCAATATATTAGATGATTCATTGGTCCTGTGATACCTTTTATATTATTATAAAGTGGACAACAGCCAGCTGTAGAAACAAATACATCATTCTGAAAAGACTCCACCCAATGAAAGACTTAGGAGAAGGTGTTTCTCAGTGGCAGTTCTTACTGGCTTCCTTTACAACTTCTTCCTTTACAGTGGCTTATTTTGAGTATTTTTGTGTTGCTTTGTCAGCTATTCTGACCGTGTCTCTACGTGATCACAAATGATATTTAACTTTCTTTTCTTGTGGTTTCTCCCTTCCAGCTACGAACCTCTCTTGGAAAAGGAAGAGCATTTCTTCGTTATTCCCTGGTTCACCAAAGGCTAGCAGACACCTTGCAGCAGTGTTTTATGAACACCAAAGTGACCAGGTGAATAGCAAAGTGCTTTTTTAACTAATGGGTGTTTTTTGAGTGTGATCAATCAACATCACCTAAGAGCTGTTGAAAGAAATTGAAATGCTTCCAAATGTTTGGCTTCGAGAGCTGGTAATAGGATATGAAGGATCATAGATCTTTTGGCCTGGGTCACTGGTTCATACCTATCTTGGCCTTGTAAAGATTGAAAGTTATTACAGCTTAATATGTGTGGAGTGGGTTGAGCTGATGCTTCTGCACATCAGTTTCAAAGGTGATGTACTTAAAAGTATTGAAGATCCTGGGTTTGATGGGCTATTCATCATGAGAGAGGATTAATTTGGATGTGTTGCACAAAGCCCCAGAAAGCATTTGCGTATATCTATGGATGGTCACACAAAGAAACAACTTGTCCTTGGCCAAGAAATTCCAAAGGTAGTTTGTATTTGATTGGAGGGACACTGCTAGGGCTTTTAAGAAAAAAGCCAGCTATTTTCACAATGTTTTTGACTCTGGATGCTGCTTTCTGTTCCTCATTTTTGGTGTATTAAATGTGTGCTATACATGATTTACTGTGTGATCATCCAGTGTATAGCAAATATTTTGTATTGTCAGTGATTTGCCCAGGCAGTAGAAGAAAAAATATTTTGTGCAGGGACTCCTTTAAAGATATTTATGTGGAATTAATTAAATTTGTTTAATTTCATTGACATTGAAGGGATGGGATATTTCTGGTGGGTCTGGTGGTTTTAATTTGTGTTTAGAATGCTGTATCAGTTTTTCTGAGGTGGAGTGAGTAATGATGTAGGGATTTTTTGTAGGAGAAACTGCTGCTTCGTTTTTGCTTATGAATGAGTATTCTCTTTTGTTTGTTTATTTTCAAGTGACTGGTACTATGCAAGAAGTCCATTTCTGAATCCCAAAATGAGTTCTGACATTGTGGGTCAGCTCTATGAGCTCACTGATGTTCAGTTTGACTTGGCATCAAGAGGCTATGATTTAGATGCTGCTTGGCCAGCATTTGCCAGGTAAGATGGAGCCACATTGTGATTTTGTGTCAACAAGGACATAAAACACCTGCTTGCTAAAGAATCTGTAAAAGCTTCTGCTTTTGAGGATAGGAATACTTGTGTTTAAGCAGGTATATGCTTTTTCCATGTGATTAATCCATGACCAGATTGTCCTGTTTCTCCTTCAGTATACTGAGCACCAGCGATCAGATGATGCTCTGTAATATGGCACTTCCAGTAGCTGCAGTTTAGGCCCAAGTCCCAAACTATTTTCATCTCTACAGGCACACGAAGAAATCTTCTTAGTTTCCTCTGTTTCCTACAAGCTGAGACATGTAGTGACTGTACAGCCAAGCAGTGTGCTTCACTTGCAGCCATGGTGATCCCACCTACAAGTGGGGGATAACAGAAACTACCAGGTCTGATCCAGGTCCATGTCTATCAATGGGGGTTTCCCGGCGCCTTTGCTGCCACCATCTGGTTGAGCCGCTGCCACACAGCAATACAATTCCTTGGGCAAGGCTGCGTTGGTTCTTGTGGATGAGGGAAGTGACAGCTACCAGCCCCATCACCTTTTATAGTTGCCTTGGAGATCCCTATCTTTATTTTTAATCAGCTTCAGTGGTTGCTGGCCGAGACAGCAGATGCAGTTATGTCCTTTTTTATGTGGTAGATACCACTAGGTAAATCTTACATATACAAGTAGAAAGACAAATACATATGTGCTTAAACTTACCTTAGCTATTGTTTCTCTGTGTGATCAACAGGAGGACTCTGTCCTCACTTGGATCTTCGGCATATTTATGGAAGCCCCCAAGTCGCAGTTCCAGCATGAGCAGTTTAGTGAGCAATTATTTACAGGTAAGCAAATTGTGAATAAATGTTTACATGTCATGACCGGTCTTTGGTTGACATAGTTCCAGAGAAATTAATAGTTTTATGATGGTTATGAGTCTTATAATCTAAATTGCAAAAAGCATTTTTAATTAAAAGTAAAGGGAATTGACTGGCAACTGCTTCAGCTTAACATGCAAATCTTGTAAAAGAAAAAAAAATGTTCATGAGACTATCTGCAGATAGGTATGTTTTCATTCATCTTTTGGGAAAACAAGCCCCATTTCCTACAAGTTGATATCTTCAAGTCCTATGAAGGCAACACACAATGTCACTGTACATTAAGAACCTGAACTTGCTCTCATTTGAGCACACCATTTAAATGATTGTTTAATGCTACTGAAACTTTCTGATTTTCCTCTTCTGTTCATTTAGGCACAAGAGTTTCCTTCCAGCCCTGATGTAAATAACTCACTAAATGTTGAACACCTTGAGAGCTACGAAGAGATGCGTTTAGAACTTGACCAGGCTGAGCTGAGGCAGAGGGAACTTCAAGATCGTATTCACCAGCTAGAAATTGAAAACCAGGAGCTCCAGGCAGCTGTCAGCCTTCAAAAAGAACAAGTAGAGGTAGAAAAGGAGAAGAGCAATAATTACAGTGAGGAGAACTCCCGGCTGACAAAGATGATCTCAGAGTTACAGAAGCAGTGTGAGATCCCACACTCCACTCAGAGCACTGTCCATGACCTGCAGAAGTGCCTACAGACACTGGAACTGGATGCAGCAGAGCAGCAGCAGGAACACTCAGCAAAGGTGGAGAAGCTGTTGACCAGCAAGGAAGATTGTGCCTCAAAACTGCAAGTTTCAAATCAAGAGCTGGAGACCTCTAGGGCTTTGACTGCTGTGAAGGATCTTTGCATTGGTGAGCTCAAAGCCAAGCTGAATTCCACTGAACAGAAGAACCTCAAACTCCTTGCAAAAGATGACGCTGCCTTTGACGAAAAGGGACAGCAAGCCACAGCCCAGTATGACTCTGCCCTACAAATACAGGCACTGTTAGAGAAGCTTCAGGAGATGGAAAAGGAAAAGGCAGATGTGCAGAGACTCAGTGATGAACATGCATCTCAGCTGAAAGCAGCAAGGGAGGAGCTGCTGCTGAAAGAACAGGCACAGAAGGAACTGGAATCCAGATACAGTAGCCTCACTTCTAACTCCAAAGAAGAGAGTGAAAAGCTGATTGGAAGCCTGGAGACCATAGCAAAGGAAAAGGATGCACTTCAGAAGGCCCTGACTCTGAAAGGAAAGGAGATGGCTGAGCTTCAGACCCAGGTAATGGGGTCGCTGGCTCAGGTAGGTTCACTGGAAAAAAATCTTGAGGAAGCCAGAAAGGAAAAAGAGAAACTTGAGGAGGAGTATGGTAGGAGGGAAAGAGCACTGAAGCAGGAATCCCAGTTGCAAGCAGAGCAACTTGAACTACAGGAGGGTCGCTTAACAAAGGTGAGTCAGACTGTGTGTAGCCTTCAGGAGCAAAACCAGAAGCTCGTGTCTGAGAAGGAGCATCTCAGGCAGAAAGTCAGGGAGCTGGAAGAGCAGGTGGAGCAGCAAAACTCTGCACTGAGTGAATTGGATGAGGAGAGCAGGAAACTGAAAGCAGAGAATGAGAATTTGCAGCAGTCTAAGAAGAAGATGGAAGAGAAGCTGAAAAATCTGGAAGCTTCTAAAGCTTCCATAGAAGCTGACATAGCCAGGTTGAGAGCCTCTGAGAAACAGCTTCAGAGTGAGATAGATGATGCCCTGGTGTCAGTTGATGAAAAAGAGAAGAAGCTCCGGTGTGAGAACAAACAGCTGGATGAAGACTTGCAGAATGCCAGGAGGCAAAGCCAAACTCTAGAGGAGAGGCTGGAGGCTCTGCACTCAGAATATGAAGAACTGAAGCAAAGAGAAGAGAATTCCAAGGAGTCTTGTGCCTCACTTGAAGCACAGCTGAAGAGCGCCAAACAGCATAGTTTACAAATGGAAAAAAGCTTGGACACTTTGAGGGAAAGCAAAGAGTGTCTCCAGTCAAAGTTAACAGAGAAGGAAGTAGAACTGCAGGGTATGGAGAGCCAGTGTCAGCAGCTAAGAGCAGAAGCAGAAAAATACAGGAAGAAGGCAGAGACTCTTGAGATAGAAAAGCTCAGTGTTGAAAAGACATGCCTTCATCAGACAAAACTTATAGAATCTCTCACATCAGAAAAAGAATCAGTGGAAAAACAGCAACTACAGCAGGCAGCATCCCTGGAGAAGGAGGCAAAGGAGCTGGCCTTCAGACTGACCATGGCTGAAGAGCAGCTGGAGGTCAGCCGAGGTGAAGTGTCCCGGCTGCAGGCAGAAGTCCTCGATCTGCGAGTCAAGCTTCAGCAGGCCACTGATGAGAGAGAGAGGATGAGAGGTGAGCTGGCAGTCACTGAGACTGTCTTGAGTGAGCAGAAGACGCTTGTCCAGGAGCTGAAAGAGCAGAGTGAGTCTCTCAACAGAAATCATGTGCAAGAACTGGTGCAATGTAAAGAAAGGGAAGAAAAGCTGAAAAAAGAGCAGGAGAAAACAGTCCATCAAAAGGCTGATCTGGAAAATAATTTGATGAACCTAAAGGAAGAGCTGTCTAAGGTTAAGCAGTATTTGGAAAATGCTAGAGTGGAAAACGAAGAAAATAAAGATCTCCTCCACAGGACCAACACTGATATGGCCGAACTTGGTATTCAGATTTGTGCCTTGACCTCTGAAAAGGTGGATGCAGAAGAGCAGTTGGCCCAGGCCACAGAAAGGTTCAAAGAACTGGAAGAACAGGCAACAGAGAAACAGGAGAAGCTGAAGCTTGACATCTCTAATCTCAGAGAGGAGAACAAGAGTCTGCAAGAGAAATTAGAGGAGGCTCAAATGTGTGCTGCAGCTGTCCCAAGTCTGCAATTGCAGCTGGAGACAATAAAGAAACAGGCACAAAGTTTCCAAGAGACCAGCCAAGAAGAGCTGTCTGCAATAAAATTTCAAATGAGCACAGAGATTCTAAATTATCAGACAAAATTCAAGGTAAATTAATGTAATTATTATAGCTGAGGGAGCTGCTTTACCATCTGCTGCAGCAATTACTGCATGAAATCCTAAGGTTTGTGTGGGTCAGGCTCTGAGACTAACATGCAACTAGCCTTAGCCTGGGAATCTGAAAATGTCTCTGTGCTCATGACCTAAGCCTATCTGAGGTAAAGTAACTTCAGAGTTTTATGGATATGAATAGTGGAGAGGCCAGGTGATGCAGAAAAGCAAGTCAGTGCCACGAGGGTGATGATTTCTTACATTGGCACTGAAAGTGGCATTGGCTGTCCCTCTGGTCACAGCTGTGGTTGTTTCCTTTTTTTGTAGGAACATTTCAAGACCTCTTCCTCACACCTACAACTGCTTCTCCTAAAAGCTGATTTTGATGAAAGGGAACCTAAACTGAGACCAGTTGCTTTTGTGTTTAATTCCCTCATGTATTTTTGCTTTCAGCTGCTCAAGGTAGCAGCTGGGAAGATCAGAGTTTTGCTCCCAAAAACGCATGAGTCAGCCCTGTGTATATGAAACAGCATAACTAAAGGCTGAAGATTTCACTGTGTTTGCTTTGCCATTCTGATAAAATGTCTAAGATTGGTGGTAGATCAAAGGCTTATGCCACTGCACAGATCTGAGCTTTTTGTTGAGAAGTGCAACAGCCTATGCAAAGTAACAGTAAAATACAGTTAATTTGCCACCATTAAATGAGTTTGCTCGATTCCAAGAGTTGAGTGTCTTTTTAGCTGTTTTTCGTGAGCCGGTGGCGCTGCATTTATCCCATGCATGGCAGTAAGAGCACTCATGATTCACAGCTGGGAATTTTGTAGGTGAAGGGGTGGCTTTGGAGGATTATTAACTACTGGCTCCATCTCTCTGCCAGGCTGTCAGTGAGGAGTGCGGGAAAGTAAGAGAGCAACTTGAGGAGCAGAAGCGACAACAGCATGCAGTGGAGGAGGAGATTACAGATTTACAAGTAGGTGCTTGATCTGAATTAAAACCAGAGGTGTTTGTGTCAGCAGGCATTAGTGTTACAACTGGGAAGGCAAGCAGCATTTCTGATGACTGGCTGTGAGTCTCTCCCTTGTGTAAATACAGGAGCTGCAGACAAAATACTGGGCATCTGACAGCCACTGAAGCAGAGATTATGAAAAGCACAATGTCACTTATGATTTGTCCTGCCTTGAAAGCTGGTCAGGTTTATGTAAGACCTGCCTTTGTGTTCTCTTCTTAAATGCGGGTGCTGGTTTAAGATGTGTCTTTCTTAGGCCCTGCATTCCCATACAGCCACCTGTGTAGATCCATCTACTTGCAGGCAGCAAAGGGCACTGAATTAGAGAATTAATGTGGCTGAGAAATAACCCAGCCAGAAAAAAAACAGAATTTTTGCAATAAGTTTATCAAACACTTGAGTTAGAAGGGTCATACTGAGTTGTAAGGAATCCAGAAAGAAGAAAGTTAAGATTCGTGGATGTGGTCTTGCGTGGTAGGAGAAATACACGCCTTTAGATGCAATTAGGTAAGTTCCCTGAGGACTCCAAGTTTGGCAGACTTCTCTGGAGAGTCTAGCTGTGAAGGAAGTTGGGTTGTTTTTGATTGTCCTTCATATTCCATATGGACTTTAGTGAACAACATGTTCCTCCTATTTAATTTTTCTCTTTTGAAGCTATTAGCTGGTGAAAAAGCTTTCAGGGTATATTGTTTTGCCATTATTTTTGAGAGATTTTTCTTGATAAGGAGACAAAAACTCAACTGACATGGACTAACAAGAGTTACAGGCTTAACACTGTCTTACTTTAGCATGTATCCCTTATTGAGTGTGACAGAAGTAATCAGTCACTAGTACACAACTAATTACTGCCTGCTTATACAATAATATCTTAATTGGTCGTTTGGCTATAACTTATTCTTTTAAAACATTGTTAGCTGTCTTGGTAGTTGTCCTGTGCATAGTAAAGTCTTGTTTTCATGTGTAAGGAAATACAGTATTTCATTTTACTAGGCTGCAAACATGAGTTTGTGTAGAAAGCTGGATGAAGCAAGAGAGCAGCTGTCAGAATCAGAATCTGCTCGGTTGCAGAAGGAAGAGGAAGTGACTTCTCTTAGAGAACTCTTGGAAAGGTGAGAGTTTGGGTTCTTTACAGAAGCGGGTTATTTGGAGGCCAAGCAAGGGGAGAATAATCAAAACATATTGAAAATCGCTATGGTTCATGAAGTACCACGTGTCACAGGGTTTATATAGAACAAACAGTGCATGGGCACTGGCAGGGAGTGTCAGATTGACACTTCAGATGAGAAACATGGAAATTATCCAGCACACGTGAATGCATGGTTTAGTTTTTACTGTATTGTTAATTTAGCTGATATAAATTCATGAAAGACATTTTTATAATCTCTTTTTTTACTTTATAGGTTAAGCACAAAAGTAAAACAATATTGGGGTTTTTTGTAATGAATGGAAAATTTGTACTTTTGGACTGTTTGTTTTTTCTCTCCTCTTCGTGAAGTTTCAGAGAATCAGTAAGAATTATCTGAATGGGACCACATCCTGCATGTATTTGTCAGGTTTCTTATCAGCTTTAATAATCTAACTCAGGATGTGTTTTCAAGGTATATAATGTGTGGTGTGGATAATCTGGCAGTCAGAAATAGATCTTCATGAGGCATGGGCTCAAAGAGTCAAATAGGTTAACCAGTAAGCCAATATATTTTTATATCTTTGTGCTGATATCATTTGTATTATTCCTAGCTGGTAGCCATCATAAGCTTTACTATAAGTAGGGCATCCAAGAAATTGCTAGTTGCTGTTTGTGTTCACTAGATAATGGATCTATGTGCATTTTCAGTAATGCAGAAATCTGGGGAGATTCTGTCTAACTCTAAAAAATATGCACACTGAAAAAATTTTCTCTGAAACTACCTGTTTATCAGGGTGAAGGAGCCCTTCCTTCCACAGGGAAGGCTTAAATTTACATGCGCTAAAAATGATTCATAATTGCCTTTGATCAGGATCCAAAAAGAAGCTGATGAAGCAAAAGAGAAGATCCTGGATTACACTGAGAAGCTCAGCAAGGTGGCAGCAGACAAAGATAGCAGTGACCAGAAGTTATTTGCTGAACTGGATGACCTGACAAGAACTAAGCAGTTCCTTGAAGAGCGTTTGATAGAACTTATCAGGTTGGCATCAAAATACACAGCCAGCAGAAATGAAAATCTGTGCTTAGGATGTTCAGGGATACTGCTTAGGTGATCCAGGCTTATATTCCCAAATTGAAGATACAAGTAAAGGCCAAATTCATTATCAGTTGAAATTTTGCATTTCCATAATATAGTCAAAAAATGTAACACCCAATAATATCTCCTTATTTTGCTTTCTGTTTTGAAAAAATATGTAGTTCTCTGCATGGCATGTGTTCTTCTCCCTGTCTTTGCAGGAGCTTCACTAGGATTTTGTCTATCTTTATGTCTGAAAGCTCCTCAGAAATTTAGGAGCAAAGAAATTTTTACTGCGAAGCTTTCACCAGCATTCCAGTTGAGATTTGTTAACAATAAACCAACATGGACAACTCCAAAGTGTTTTTCTTTCTTTTAACTGTGTTGCTGCAGAGATAAGGATGCTTTGTGGCAAAAATCCGATGCTCTGGAGTTCCAGCAGAAGCTTAGTGCAGAGCAGAGGTGGCAGGGGGACACAGAAGTTAATCACTGTCTGGACTGCCAGAGAGAGTTCTCATGGATGGTGCGCCGACACCACTGCAGGTCAGTTGTTGAACTGTATTGCACTGTTCAAAGGTGAAACTCAGTATGATTGTCTATGTGGAGAAAATATTTCTTAATGTTCACAGTTCAGTGATAAAAATTGTTGATAAATGACATTGTAGAGGCTGAAAGAATACAAGAGCTTACAAGTGGATAAGACTTTATTGTAAAGATCCCTTGACATGTATTAAGACAAAGATCTGGATGCAACTCTGACTCAGGGAGACAGTTTCTCATTTCTGGAAACAAAGATAATTGCACTCTGTATAGTATGTTTCTTTGAAGGACTGTGCACTGCTCTGTTCTTGCTCTAAACAATATTTACTAGGATGGCTTGGCTACTGTGATGGAAGTATTCCAGAACAAGTTTCAAGATGCTGTGCAATTATGAATTGTTTACTTACACTTAGGTATGTTCAGAGATAATTAACTATTGCAGAGTAATAGTTAATAGGTATTTTTTAAGTGGATATTAAATTATTTCTCCTACAGTTAGTATTAGTTCTCCAATCTAGATTTATTAAAAAGTATTTAAATGGTATTCAGGGTCCTAGTGATATGTTTGGTTTGTCTCTTTACTGTTCCTTATGCTCATGACCTGATTTGTCATGTGAGGAAAGAAGGAAGCACTGGAACTGTTTCCATTTCACATGAATGTAAACAGCATTCTATAGGGATTAGCAAATAGTGAAGTCATTTTGGGTAACAACTTCCAAATTACTCCTTTCTGCTAAGGTCTCTGAAAACTGCTTGTGTCTTCACCCAGTAGTGATTTAAATGATTAAGAAAAACAAAGCCATTAAAATTTTCTGAGAAGCAATCATCCCTTATGAATGCTTTTCTTCATGAAAATCTCAACGTGCTCATTAAAAAGTAGGTGACAAGTTTAATACTACAAGACTTCAGAGTGGAGAGGACAGGAGGGATGAATGCATATATATGTGTGTCCAATACTGGATTTTTTTCCTTTCTGAAGGGAAGAGGGGCTATTATGAAGCAGAGACATGCAGATGTGTTTTTAAAATCCTTATAATCAAATCAAGTTTTGTTCTACCTGTCTGTGAGATTTGGCCTGTGTAGTAATATGTTCATTTTCTTCTTATGTACTTAATATAAATATTATTTATTTGTAGACATTTGATTGTTTTATATCTTTTTTTATCTAATTTTTTTTTTGTATTTTTAGTTTTTCTGTTTTACCTGTTTATTAAGGTAGCAAAGTGTGAATGTGAATTTCTGTCCTGTGCTTGTCACAAAGACTTGCTTCACTTCAGAAAGGAGCACGGTCTGTTATGAGGTCTGCCAATGGGTGTAGCTTTCATGCTTTTTCAGAAAACAAGACCATTATGAGAGAGCCCCAAACTCTGTCATGGAGATATGTTCCAGCTGTATGTGGTGCTTTTCTAACACCTTTGGTTTTGAATCATTTCTAGAATGTGTGGCCGCATTTTCTGCTACTACTGCTGCAACAACTACATGGTGACAAAGCCTGGTGGAAAAAAGGAGCGTTGCTGCAGAGCTTGCTTTAATAAGCCTAGAGTCACTGTGGATGGTGCAGATGACTCTGGATCCAGTGCCAACCAGGAAGGATCACCAGCTTCATTGGAATCGCCTGTGTCACCATCTGAGAGGGCTTTGGGTTAGTTTATTGTTTGCATGCTGTGGAGAAATAAGTAGGATTCTTCAACAGTCTCCAAGAAACCACATGGTCAGCTCCTGCTCCAATGACCTGCAGGAGGTCATGGAGTGTTTTCAGTATGGGACTGATCCTGTCTTTGAATTTGATTGGTATTGAGAAAACGTTCATGTGTGTTAAATGAATGTCAGTCAGCCCAAGATTTTCCATTAGTTATAATAATTATCTAATAATTATCTAATAATTATCTAATGCTTCTGTAAATGAAGAGGAATGGCCCAAGCTTCCCCCTTAAGGGTTTTGCTTCTTTGCTTTCCAGACAACCGGCTAATAGCGTTTCTGTTTCTTCTCATGGTTTTTTTTGGCACAGTTGCAAGTGAAGCCTCTAAACCACCAGATGATGCAGCTTTTGATATAATCACTGATGAGGAGCTGTGCCAAGTACAGGAATCAGACTCTCTCCACAATGAAAGTCAGATGGAAAGAGACTCTTTGGATCAAAGCATGACAGATCTGTGAGTAAACACTGCTTCTCAAAGAGGGGACTCTTTGGGATTTGCTTTAGAATGTTCTTCTTTTTCCCCCATTCAGTGAGAGTAGTCAACCTCTGTGTAAAGTGAAGACCTCTGTTCCCAGGTGTCTTGGTTTAGAAGACAGGTATCTGCTACCAAAGACACCAGGCCACATGTTCAGTAGAACAACACAAGATAATTTTGGCTATTTGCACAGTCAGCATTCAATCCAGTAAATCTGAACCACTCCATGCTCTCCACCTGCTTCACCACAACACTGGGGAGTAGTTGCAGGTCTGTGCTGTCATCAGGCCAGCTGTTACCATTAAAGTCAGCACTCAGGCTCTCTGTGTTTGTAGACTTTCTTACTACCTTAGAGATGACAGCTTACAGAAAAGAACAATTGTGTAGCTACATCTGGCACAAGTTTGTTCTTTCTTAAGAAAATGGGAGTGAGTGAAGATTTCACTAATTTTTTAACATCTATTTCTACATAAATTACCAGTGAAAAGGATTTAAGGCCATTTGAATATCCAAATACTTGGTTTGCAGAGTTCATTGTGGTATTATTATAGTTCAATGTGTATCCATTTTTAGGCAAAATATTGTTTTACTATTGTTCAGATATTTTCAAATGTTTTACAAAAATTCTGTTCTGTAAAATTTTGAGAAGAAAAAAACAAAACCAGCAATTTCACCTAAATTACGTACTTGCTTTGCTTCCAAGCAGAAAAATAGACGGGGTAAATCTAAATTCTAAACTGAAAATTGTCACAGAGTGAATAGTCTGCTGCTGAGAAAGACCTAGACCCTTTTGCACGCAGCAGACCCACTTCTGGTATAAACCACAATGACTTGCAGTTTGGGTTGAAGACCGGCAGTACAGACTTGTTTATTTGGTAAAAAAACTTTTCAAAATTCTACATATTTGCTGGTAAATACCTTAAATGAGTCTGCCTACTTTGTATACAGTTAACACTGACAGTATATTCCTGCTTATCATGTGCTGGGCAAACATGAGTGAACTGAGTTTCACAGTGCCCTTGTTATTTTAGTACTGCCTTTGTTTTGCAAAAGGACATTTTGTGGTGGGAGATTTTTGTTTGTTTGTTTTATGAAGAAAAAAGTGAAGTGTACTACTTTTAATTAATGCTATCTGCAGCAGGTATATTACAGGTGAGTTAGCTCTGGAGAAAACAAGCAGGAAAAGAGAAAAAAGTATGGGTCACCATTTGTTTTAATTTGAGATTAGTCTACATTCATCTTGTCTAACAAAGTATTCAGGCAGAATGGAAGGATTGCCACTAACCAAGGGGATACTATTCTTGAGGAGCACCCATGGAACAACGTACTTGCACCATGTAAACTTTTAAAGGTTGTCCAGCTTCCCTTGTTGCCATATTTTAAGCAGGAGAGCCAGGAAATAGTGCTTTATCCTCTGTTGCTTTTTGTTGGCAGTTTCATGAGCAGGTGGGAGAGTCCTACTGTGGTTGTACTCTGAACTTGAGACGTTCTTTGCAGAGAACACAAATGACACCTGCCCTTTCCCATGACACCTGTAATGTTTGTAAGGTCTCCCTAGCCTGAGAGCTGGAGAGGAGAATGGCCTTCTTGCATTGCAGATTGAGCATCTTGTGTTGATTGTGGGTTTGTGTTATGGGAGAGATCAAGAAATTGATACATGAGTCAGATGATGGTGCGGTGCCTGTGGTGCATGTTAAAGAAAAATAGCAGGGCACAGTGCTGATTGTGAAAGCACATGGGTTTTCTCACTTGTTTCTGTGGTGAGGAGTACACGTGTACCCAAAGCTTGAGTGTCGCTTAGCACAGGAGCAGGAAGTGCTGCATGAGATACTTTGGTTGTTTGTGAGTAAATGTGCCAGAGCCACCACTGCACTGAGTATGGGCAAAGATTCTGCCCACCCTCTGTCCTATGTTTGACAGCAGCCCATGAGAGATGTACTGAAAATTTTCCACTGTCATTTTCTCCCACAGTTCAAGGACCTGCAGTTCAGTGACTTTCTGAGCTGCTGGTTTGATTGCCACAGATTTCTTGGCTGTACTGGGCTGACCACCTTGAACTTCATGTAGGCTTACCATCTTTAGTCTTTTTTTTCTAAAGTGTCCAGCTAAATGTGGCCTGATTACTAGGTGAAAACTTCACATAGTGTCCACTGGCATCCCAGTAATGTTCTCTTTGCATGAAACTGAATATTTGGAGTAGAATTTGCTTAGATATACTGTCTGGGGAACACACAAAGGATCCAAGATTGTGATTGCTAGATGTGGGTCTGAGG
Source organism: Hylia prasina (assembly GCA_013397195.1). Classification (NCBI taxonomy): domain Eukaryota; kingdom Metazoa; phylum Chordata; class Aves; order Passeriformes; family Sylviidae; genus Hylia; species Hylia prasina. Next base: position 240,964 of record VYXD01002165.1, on the reverse strand, counting down.
AAAGCTTACAAATAAGTCAGTTTTTAGGCTAAACTTATTTATTGAGATCTGCTGAAAATAATCCAAGCTCATTTGGTTTTGCCAGAGATTTGAACCAGCTGGTGGAGCTCTAAAAATGAAGGAAATGAGCAGCCAGGAGAGGGAAGGGAAGAGGCTTGACATGCAATTGACATGCTCTGTTGACATAGTCTTTTGACCTTACTCTGGCTGACAGCAGAGATTTTCACACTGACCATACCTAGAATAGTAGGTGTGAGCCCTTACTGGGCTGAAAATGCAAGTTGGTCCTCAAAGCAGTGAATTATCTTAAAGGATATTCCTGTTCCTATTTTTCCCCCTTTTGGTGCCTACTGTACTTTTACTCTATTTTTCACTTGGTCTCTTCACTTTAGCCCTGCCACTGTTGTTCTTTCCTTGAAGTGGCATGAACCAGTTACAAGAAAATTATTTAATAACAGCAAATTTTGAGAGGCTGCCTTTATTGGTACAGGTCAGCTGAGAATCAATTAAAACTCACCTTAGTCATCAACTACAGAGGTGTGTGGCAGGATAAGAGAGATGATTGTACCAGCGTAACGCTGGCTGACCTTCAGGTAGTGCTTTCCTAAAGGTTAGGATTAAGCAGCAGTTACTTCATCCTTTCAGGTTTGTTATGTGTGTTTGGACCAACCTGATCAAAATCTTAAATGTGAAAAGCTGAGATTAATTGTGCAATTGTGATACATCTTGCTACTTCAAGGCTTATGGGTTTTCTTTGGAAGTGTTGTATTTTTAAACTGTTACTTCTGAAGCATTCACATTTGTTCTAAAACAAAGGGCCCCAGGATAAACTAGTGCACTGTGTTTCCATTTTTATGTGTTGTAGGCATAACATGCCTGCACTAAATGTTGAAGCAGCAAAATCAAGAACATAGACAGCAGAAGACTGAAAAAACCCCAAAGTTGCCACTAGCCTGGTAGAGGAACAAAGAGTTCATTCACACCTTGGTAATGGTAGAAACAACATCTCAGTCTGTCTGCACAGTGGTTGCTTTGGTTTGGATTATTTTTTTTTCTTGATGACTCATAACACTCTTTGCTGACCTAATTACAACTCACGTGGCTGGGCAGGGTGTGGTGTAGCTGAAAGGGGGAAATGAACGTGATCCGAAGTATTCCCAGTGCGGAACCAGCCAGGAAGGAGAGGGGCCAGGAGCATCTCTTGCCACCCTATGCTGGCAAAGCCTGCATTGCAATTGTGTGTTGAGATGGCATATGACATGTAGTCACACCACATTCCTTCATAGCTTTGTTTTTAAGGATATTTCACTGTGGGAGAAACAAGAGATTGTGTAGTAAGGAAAGGATTGCCTAAGCAGCTGTTTCCTAAGGGGAAAAATGGTGAAATGGGCACACTGCTGCCAAAAAGGGTCAGGTTCCTCTGAGTTGCAGTGCTCTGATAGAAAGGCCTGGGTATTAATGGGGAGTAAAGGAGCATCCAGAGAGTGTGGTTTTTCCAAGAATGGTTTGAAGCAGATAAAATTGGTATTTCAAAGCTGTAATGCAAAGGACTTTGACCCTTTGGGCCATACCCAACCCTGCCTTTATTGCAAGCAGCCCACAGGTGCATAAATTCATTCCTTTAGTCCTCTGCAACATCCCTTCTTTCTTTTCCCTATTCCAGTCTCCACACCTGTTCTACTACTTTCTGCAAGAGCTATTGCACACTTTTCTGACCCCTGCACATCTTTTTGCCTCCAACTGGGAAGCAAAAAGACCAGAGATGGAAAGGGAGAACTGGTGGAACAAGGTTGGAAAACAGCTAAGGGATCCGCTGTTTCATGACAAGGGAACCAAGGTGCCAGGAAAAACAGACTGGAAAGATGTCACGATGCAAAGAATGTGTGGGGAATCGGGGTGTGGGAGTTTGCATCTACAGAAACACTGCTCAGCGTTGGAGCCCATGTGTGTGTGATATGATATCCCTGGTACAAGGGGCCTAGTAACCTGGCAACATGAGCTCTGTTATCAGATATAAGATACAAAGATGAGTATGGGACATTTAGACCATGAGCCAGACATTAGATGAAAGGCAGATGAAAATGCTGCTTTATTACAGAAATTTTAGATGAATGCTAAAGGATTTTGTGTCCAGACCTTGTCCTAGATGGAAAAAAAACCCCAGAACCTCCAAAAAACCCAGCCACACATGAAACCCAGCATGAAGGTTGAAATATATATGTTGTTAATCAGGAATTCTCATTAAATGAATGGGCTGAACTAAAATATGTAACATATTAGAAACAACTTGTAAAAGTTTTTTTTAATAAACAGCATTCATAGAAAACCTGCAGGCCAGCAGTTTGGGAGTCAGGAAATTCGAATTACTTTTATGTCATGAAAAGTGGAGTTTTATATCATTGTTCCTTATACTTTCTGAAGATCTTCTGCACAGTTAACTCAGTTACCAGCTTGGATTCAAATAGCAGGAAGCTATGAAGTATCATGATGAAAATAGGTTGGTTCTAAGCTGATCACAGTGTTTTTTCTAGTGGTATTGTATTTCCTCTTTCACTCAGGCTCCCTACATCAGTATTTACAAACAAAACAAACAAAAAAAGAATCTAAAAAATAGTTGCCAGAATTTCTAGGCAGTTTTATAGTGGGTACATGTTTGTGACATCTGCACTATATAAAGCAGTAAAAAGTTTAGAGTTTTCCTCTTCAGTGGTTTGCCACTGCTGAGCTATAACTTGCCATTTGGCACATCTTGATTTTTTTAATAATTTTATGTCAGTATTTCCTGATTTTGATTCCCATGAAGAAATAGAGGGTTAAGACAGCCATAAAAAAGCAAGAGCTTTTGTTATGGTAATTGCATATTCAAAGCTGCCGTTCAGTTGAAAGTTCATGATCTTTATCAATCTGAAGAAAGTATAGGATATCTGGGTAAGAATAGGCAGGACAACTACAGAAAATATTTTTATAGATTTGTTCTTTTGAAGACTTTTAGCACACAGTAAGGTTTTTAATTAATGAGTAGCAGATGATCATAGCTAGCATGGGAATAAAATAGAGCAAGAGTCACTTGGATCACTTCAAGAACCATTTCTGTGCGATAGTTTGGGTATTCTTCCTGACATATTGCCCTATCAATAGTAACACCTCCCCCCAAAAAAAGTGGTGCATGTCATTCGTTTGGTTTGACACATGTGCTTTGGTGGCAAAAGTAACAGCAATAAGCTGGTCAAAGGCGATAGACATTAGAATTAACATTGAAGTGTATACAAGCCCCATATAATATGACATGCACACTGCCTGAAGTCCACTCCCAGAGTGGCAGTTCCAAAGAAAAACCCAGTCAGTTATAACCACATTCAGCAAAAGTACTGTCAGTTTCTGTCAGTGTCTTCAGTTTCATGTAGAAACTTAGAATGACGAAAACGTGCATTTCCTGCTTGGCCAAGGATGAAAACAACAAAATACATGTGTGGCAGGAAGACTCTTATTAATATAAAAATTCTCATTTCTGTTTTCATAGGGATCAGTGATGGAGAAGTTATAATAAAAGTTAGCAGTATCTGTTGTTTATCTGTTATAATAAAAGTTAGCAGTTAGCAGTTGCCATGTTGCCTTCTTTTTACAGGCAGCCTGGAAGGAGACATATTGAGATGTTTTTACTCAGCAAATAATTAAATCCTAATGCATCCAGGAGACAGACAAAATCCTAAGTGCTAGCAGATAAGAGTTGGAGTGAAGCATCCATGACAGACAAAAGCAAATCTATTTATGTGCTGAAGAGGATTGTCTTGACAGTCAAGACCCAAACACAACAGCTGGTGGATTTGAATACATCATCTGTTACCAGATTTATACTGATGGGAACTCAAAAGCATACTCAACAGACAATTACAAAGAGGCTTCTGAAAACAGTATAAGAATTAAGCTTTCTAATACATGAGTGATTTAGTGCTTGGATTGAGGGTTTCTGGGGAAACTCATGAGAGAAATAGAATTTGTTTTGCCAAATTTCACCATTTAGGCTCAGGTTGCAGACTCTGAGCATCAGAGTTGTTTGGCTTGGGTTGGATTTGTCCCAAAAGCCAGGGTTTGAGTCTCAGTGAGTACTCGAGAACTTGTGGTTCAATTAAGCCTCATCTTGTTCTTTACACGTCAGTCACATCATTAGATGGCAGCATTTCTTCCTTTCCCCATTTCAAGTGACTTACTGAAAAAATGGAGAATTTTCGTTAATATGTGCAGTCAGGGCTGTTGCCAGCACATAAAAGTAACAGCCCTAAGACTAGTGATCTTTGCAAGCTTTTTGCCTGGTAAATTAAGTCTTTTGTGAGACAGGTTTATTGGCTTTTGAAAGATTTAGCCCAAAAGCTAAATGCCCTCTCTATTGAGCTACAAGAAATATGTTTCTGTGAGATTAATCCTACTACAAGATATTACTCAGCGTAAGATTAGCAGAACTCACCTCTGAATCCTTAAGATTGGCTGAAAGGCCTCACCCAGTGAGTTCTACTGTACAGCGGTTCGAGTATCCCTTGGTTCTGCAAGAGAGGGAAACACTAGAGAGAGAAACGAGCCCGTGCAGGCAGATTTTTGCAGCAGCCTGTGCTACTCCTGTTGCTGGAGTGCTTCTGGGACTGAGACTTGTAGAGCAGTGAGCTTGTATCTCTGACTAGCTGAGCTTGGTACCTGCAAATGCACATAAAGAAAGAACAGCACCAAATTTGACTTATTTCGGCAGCATCATTTATTGAAAGAACACTACTGACACAGGAAATGTAAGGCTGTGTAATACTCTTTAAAAACTGAGCTATCTCTTGTGCTTCATTGCATGTGATAGCAGTTTCTGTGCCTCTAAGAAGCAAACTGGGAGCAAAGTGCTAAATATTCACAAACTGTTCCTGTCAAACAGGGGAGCAATAGGCTGTGATAACCACTTGCTTTTATCAGTTATTTTCAGATGCAGAATAAGGTATGAAGATGACACAGAAGTGGCTAAGCTGTGTGGTAATATACGGGTTGTGTGAATTTATCCCTTATAGGGAGTGAGCTGAGGGAGTAGCTGTTACCCCTGGATGGATCAGTCTGAAGAACATTTGATTGTAAAACTGTGAAGGACCTTGGGTGCAGCAACCACCCTGGCTGCAGGGTACCTGCAGACTCTGGGATAGAATAGCCTCTGTGGAGGTACAGGGAGGGCTGGGCAGCAGCTCTGCTGAAAGAACCAGAGGCTCCTGGTGGATACTGGTGTAAACTCAGGCCAGAAACTGCTTCTGCTATCTCTCTCCTATAATTCTGCCTCAGTTTCCCTTAACTGCCTCTAAAGAATTGTGTGAAAAGAAAATTCAAAGGTGTCTTAACTAGTGTTACCTACGGAGGTGGCTGTAGCCTTGGTGACCTACAGGCTGCAGTATTTGGGCTATACTGGCAGCAGCTTGTCAGTAATTTTAGTGTTGGTTTCCAGTTGTCTGTTTGCTGCCTCCTGCTGGGAAGGGGACTTGAAAGCACCCTTGTAATCTCTAATTGCTTGTTCTGAACATTTTGCAAATGCAGTGTTTGAAAGCTGTCTTCATCTCAGAGCCTTTGCCAAACCTCTTCCCTATCATAATACCAAAAAACCCCCCAAAAAAAAAAAACCCAAATAAAACAACCAAAAAAATTTTGCACATTGTCCCCTGGAGCACAGAAATATTCCTTTGTCATGATTGTTTCCCTGCCTTGCTTTCTCTGTTTTGTCTCTTGTCTTGAAGATAGAGTATGACCAGATTTAAGGCCGGGGAGTCCTTTTGTATTGTTTGTTGGTTGTTTTTGTTTCATACTGGATGTAGCATAGCTAAGTAGTACATACTTTTTTAAGAAATAGCTGGGATTTCCTTTATAGCAGTAAGCAGCTCCGCCATAGCACACAGTGATGGATCTTCATGTCCATCCATCTTTTTTTTGTGTAGTTTTGCAGTTGTCTGTGTGATTCTTTCCCATCTCAACATATACCAGGGTTTGCCCTTAACCCTTCTATCCCTTTCCCACTCATACACCTTCATGCAAGACACTGTCTTGCACCCTGTTAGAAACTCAGTGAGCTTTGTATCCCTCTTGCTCCATCCCACATCACGCCTCTCTTCTTGCCTATGTCAAGGGCTGTCTGTGGTATCCTTTCTTCTGATCCTTTACTGTGCTCTATTTTCACTACTCTTTCTTGGGTTGGAGAGGAAGGCTAATAACTAAGTTAGGGTTCCTGGGGTGGGTCTGACCTGCTAGATAACAGCAGGCCCAGGGAATCATTGGTGTGCTTCAGCATAATTCCTGTGATTGTTTCTTTGCATTTTCAGATGTGTTTGCTGGGCTAAGCAGCTGTTAGGGGCTCTGTACAGCCTCCCGTCTCCGTTTCAGGTTTCTACCTTTCATGCAATTCGGTAAGACTCTCACCTGGATGACAGAAGTTCTCTCCAGAAATCATTGCACTGCTGACAGGCAGATGGCTTCTGTGATTTCACTGCTCAGCCACATGAAGCTGACACCTCAGATATGTAGCTACAGCTATCAGAGCTCAGGTGTTTATGAAAACAGAAGATTGCCAAGTCCAGATTTGAACCAGCTTTTTTCAGGTTTATTTCTAAAAGTGACCTCTAACTTTTAACTCCCCAAGCCATTTATGGTGTTGGCCACAGTATTTTTAGTATCATTTGTAAGAAATACGTTCCATGTGTAAGAATAGGCACACTGGACCAGACCATCCACCTTAGGGACAGTGACCAACTACAGGTGCCTGAGGAAGTGCATAAGAACAAGAATGAGGCACTAATTTTTCAGAATGCTGTATCAGCTTCCAACAATTTGTGTCTTGAGACTTTGCTGAATCAGAGCTGTTCTCTTCTTGGTGTAGTGTCTTTTCCATGTTTCAGTTCTTTCTGCTTTTAACCACACTTCATTTCAATTTTAAAAAGAAAGTAAGGGAAACAATACAGACTGATTAAATAGATACACCAGAGGGTGCATATTCATAATCTGGGGACCTGGCAAGCTGCAGGAACATCCTCAGTGCTGACACAAAGGGTGAATGGGTCATTCAAGAATAAATTCTCCTGTTGGGGGAAAAATGCTCCAGTTAAATTATGATACTGTTTCTCACATTATAGCCTACCAGACCTCAGTTTAGACTGTTAGATTCAGTGAGCTTTCATAAAGAGAAGGAGAATTTTCTTTGTGATTATAAGGCATTCTGGTTTAATACACAAATTAGGAGACAGCATTTCCTTAGCCTTAGATGTGTGGTGAATGTGTTGGTTGGAACAGCCAAGTGGCAAGCTAACCACCTAACAATGTACTGGGTTGCAGCAGCAGGAATAAGAAAAATCGTGTGTTAGAGGAGAACATGGAACATATATTTGGCCTGGGATTTAATTTCTATTTCAGGTTTCCAAATGAAAGGTAAAATTAATGGATTAAATCAAGAACTCTAATGGCATTGTGTAGTAAATCTTGGGGTTTGACACTTCTGGAAAGCCTGTTATTGTGTAGTTCTCTTGCTCTGCATGAATTCAAGGCTGTGAGATTAACCTGTGTAACTAACCTGGTGGGATGGGAGACTTACATGTATCACAGCATGAAGCCAGCTGCTGTTCCCACTGTGCAAGCAAAATATATGGGTAGGTTTACAAGCTACAGTTTAGTTTTCTACTTTGTTGGTTTGGGGGTTTTTTCCAGAATCAGTTTTCTTATCTGGTTGTATAAAGATAGTTAACAATGAAATTATTTGTATGAGTAAGTATTTGCACAGATGTTGTACTAACCTTTATGGACCGACACATAGTAAGTACTTCATTCCTACATTCCTAGTGTCTGGTTACAGCTCAGATTTTGGTACTTATTAACAGCTTAATTGAATCTTCCATGCACATCCCAGCTGTCTCTTTAGGGTATTAACAATAGTGGTGTGACTGAAGAAGTCAAGAGTTACACAAGAGGCTGCAAGAATAAAAGAACAGGAATATCAAGATAACAGTTCAAGAAATATATAGACAGTGAGTGCAGTTTAATTTGCAGTTATAACAGTAAATTCATCCTGTTTCTAAACAATAATGCCTCTGCACTAAACTGACATGTGATTGCATGTGTTGACACAGTATATTCAGATGCTGCTCATGACCACCTGAAGGAGATATGTTCTCCTGCTCTTCTGCTCACCAGTGCTTCTTGTAGAGCAATGTCCCATTTGATTTAAAAGCAAATGCTAAACTGTGCATTGGTTTTGAGAATTGGTCTACAGCAAGTGTGGCAATTATGCTCTCTTGGGGCATTACTGCACTTGATGGTTCAGAAGCCCATATGGTATTACATTTTGTTAGATTCTGCTGGATTTTGGAAGGAACCAACCAGCTGGTTCCCTGTTAATAAGAATACTTGGCATTTTTCTGGGAACAACAGCTTAATTGTCTCAAACTGCTGGAATGCAGAGAAACAAAATAAGAATCAGTGAGAGAAGCTCTAACTTACTTGGAAACTATCAGCATTTGTTTCCTGACTCTCAAAGTCATCCTCTCTGTATCCAGCCCCGTAATTCATACCTGATGCTACTCCAGTGTTCACCCAGGTCATACACCTTTTTTGAGGTAAGTAGTGGATAGCAGGTTCTTCCCTCTGCTCCACTGCTAGCTGGGTGTGGAGGAAACATCCTGCTTTGTTGTCTTGTAACAGTATCTTTGGTGTATTTGTGTTTTAATCATGCAGTATTTTTTGTAAAAAAAGAAGACACATGGTAGCCATTCTACAGCAATAGAATATGTTTTGTGTACAATTGTCAGAGTAAGGAACTGGATAATATGTCTGTAAAACACCGCTCAGATTAAATCCAGGGAGATGTTTTATCCTTTTGCAAGCTTTGTTTAAGGGACAAGTGCAGACTCTTTTGCTTGTGTCTGCCCCTCTAGTTCTCACCTGCCAGAGAATCTTCAAAACCTGTCATTGTCTCAATAAGAAATTTATGTTATGATTGCAGAAAAGATTTTCTGGACATATATGTGTATTCCTCTTAGCTCATAAACCCAGGACAGGAACAGTTTTACGCAGTTTGTACACAGTGGTGAGCAGAAGGGGGCTGTGGTTTTGCTCAGTTTTGTCACTAGAATGTGCCAAGTATGAATCCTAGAATTTGGTATCAGGACTATCAAAACATTTCTGTTTTAGGAAGACATCAGCATGCAGACTGTATTTGATCACATATTACTCAGAGAATCATGATTTTTCTGCTTCTCCTTATTCTAGAAACAGCACGTATAATTCTTCAACCTTTGATGAATCCGAAGACTTGCAAGTTGCCCAAGATGCTGAGATATGCTTGTTGAAGTCGGGAGAAATTATGTAAGCAGAGCAATTTCATTGCTATAGGTGAAAGCATAAAGGCTGAGCTCAGGTATCAGCTATGTGAGCATAAGCCTTGCAGGCTCCTGGAAGAGCTGCTCATTTGTGTCCTAAGTAGAACTTGGTCTGAGGAGAATGAGAGGGTGTAACTCAACCACTCAGAGCAGCAGCAATGAGCCAGGTCCTCTCTCTTCAGTACTAGAATACTTCAGTGCAGCTAGAGAATAAGAAGGAAAGATGTAGGTCCACATCACATGAGAAAACATTTCCTATTTTTATTGCAGGAATTGCTGTCAACACGAAGGAGCTTTAGAGAAAAGGCTGTGCAGTTCTAGCAGTCTCTGAAAGAAACTGCAAGGGCAGGTCAGGGAATGCAGCTCTAGATGGACCTTTGCCGAAGGGAGGGAATTCATGGCCTTTTGGAGCATGTATCTGTTATTTATCCATGGCTTCCCAGAATCTGTTTTGCCTGCTCTGGTTGATACATGCCATAGCATAAAAAGTTTGTCTAAGCCTCAGCTCAAGCTCTGTGTGTACTGTGTGTGCACAATTCTCTGCATGTGTCCTACTCTGAAATTCCTAGTTACACGCAGTAGTGATACAGCATGTCACTTGCACAGCCAAGAAGGGAATCCAATGTGTAGAAATGCACGACTTAGAGAAATTCAGCTTTGCTCACTGTCCGCTTAAACCTAGCTTTGAAATTTTTCCTTACTTATAGAAAAGGTTTTAAACTCTTGACTGCAAGGAGATAAATCAGTCCATGTTTCAACCTTGTTGCTGCTGTTCAGAGATCCAGGTAAATGAAGCAGTAACTAGAATCATATCTGGGCTGTAAGGCAAAACAAAGAATAATATTTAGTTAATTAAAATCAAAGGTCACCTGAGACATGACAGGACTGTAGTTTACTCTGATTTCATTGATTTGCAAAGTTTATTTGGCCTGAAGAGTGACAGATGAGATTAGTTTTAGTTAGGGTAATGTAGGTGAGATCCCATGGATCTTAGAAATTACATGTTTCCCCTGAAGAAAGTAACCAGTGTTCTCCTGCTTCAGGGCCTCACTGTTCACAGCCTTAAATAGATACCAGAATGAAGTCAGCTCATCTAATGCTGTAGGACTCTGCATCATCTAGATGCTAAGCATTGCCTTTTTAACTGGAAGTATTTTGAGTCAGGTTTTTTGCAGCTTGGCTGGGTAAAACAGACCCAGATGTAGCATTAAGCACTTCAGAACAGAACTGCTGTTTACATTCCATCCACCTGTACTCCTGATCCTTCCTGTTTCCCGTGCAAATTTTTATATTCACCTACGAAGGTGAATAAATCAGGTAACTTACTTTTCTTTAAAAAGAACAGTAGAGGGCAGCACTCCTTTCTTATTTGTAGTAACTCTAAAAAGCTTTATTCCAGAACTGGTTTTCTTTAGTTGAAATGAAATAAATAAGTGAACAAAATCCACTCATACCAGAGCAGTGAAGGATCTTAATATCAGTCAGCTTTTTTTGTAGCTTTTGCCTTCATCTGAGGCTGAATTTTCATGCATCTTGTGGACCTGTCACAAATATGCTGTGGAGTCTACTTGAAATAGATGAAAAATAAAAATCAATGACTACTGGTTTGATTTTGTGTAAGTGGATTGGATCTCTTCAAGTAATTTATATTTCTCCCTCACAGGATGAAATTGCCCCTTACAGTTGAAGAGATCGTGAATTTTGGAGAAAGCAACAGAGAGCTGTTCATCAAATCCAGCACCTACAGTATCATTCCCATTACTGTTACAGACATGGGACTAACAATTAGCTGGATCTTCTCATCAGACCCCAAAAGCATATCCTTCAGCGTTGTCTACCAAGAGTCAGAAGACACACCACTGGATCAGTGCAAAGTAAGGCCTTTGTCTCCTTACTACCATAGAGGTTGTAGTGCTCTACAGGAATTGACAAGTATTGCTAGGAGTCTTCACCAAAATGCCAGTTGCTATTGCATTAAGGATTTGTTTCTCCAGTAAAGCTGCAGTTCTGCTAAAGGCAAAGCTACATCTTTAATGTTGCCTGCAAAAGTTGAGTTGAAAAGTCCTGTAGCTTCTGTTGGTTGCATCTGAAATTCACCTAATATTATTAAGCAAAACTGAATGTCCAAATCTGCAAAATTCTTTTTTTTTCCCAATTTCACTTAGTTTGTAAACTCTTTAAGTCTGGTTTTGCCAGGCTCTTGAGCAGAAGCCACAGGGAAACAGATACATTTCTTGGTTTACCTACATTTCTTACAATGAAGCATATACTTAAGTGCCTTGATGGTGTGCAAAATCTCCTTGCCAGTGCCCAAGGTACACGGTTTTATATATGCTGTCCATATTTCATGAGGATTACACATTAAGTGAATCTTTTTTGCTCAACTAATTGCAAAGTTTTGCTGAAGACAAGGCAGCTGTTGGTTTAATCCACTGTGGTAGGGTGACCTCTATGGCTGTGATTTACTGGGGGAATAAGACATTTATGAAGCTTGTGTTAATTCACTGCACGATTATTAACTCCATGGAAAATATCTCTTTTTCTTAATCTGAAAGCTGAGTGAAGTGTGAATGCTGCTTTTGTCTTGATATATTTATTTCGTAAAACTTTGTGTTTTATAGGGTCATCCTTGATCTATGTCAGCTGCTATTCTGACAGCTATGCTAGGGTTTTACAGCAAGACACACATAGAACCACAGATACACACACTTTTGCTGTAAGCCCAGATAAACAATTAAGATTTTCTGAGAAAGCTTATTTCATTACAAAGGGAGTATAAAAACATATTTTAAAATATATATTTAGCTAAATCCTGCTCTTGGATATATGGATTTAATGTACCACTTGCTGAAGTTACTAAAGTTTCTTAGATTAATGTTTAAAAGTTCAGGATTTGATTCTATCTCTAAAGCAGAGAGGAATGGCCATAGGTTAGTGCTGTAAAGATATAATCAAAGGAAAACAGATGTCTCACTGTGAGATTTTAGTTTGGGTGAGTTTTTAATGCTAATCAATTAGAGTAATTAGTTTAGCAGGCATAGATGCACTTTGGGAGTTTCAAGGTGGCTGAAATCAAGGTTTTCTGAAAGAAAATGCCAGGTTATAGGCAAATAGCAAACTTCATTTTGATTTGTATTGATTTCCAGGTTCTTATCCCTATGACTCGCTGCAACTCTCATAAAGAAATTATCAGAGGACAGGTGAAAGTCAGAAATGCTGGAATCTACACGCTGATATTTGACAACACATTCTCTAGGTAGGTCCTCCTAGGCAGGCTTAGAAGATGAAATAAGCTTGGTTTTACAGACTGTGGAACTGATCAGATGTACCATTGTTCTGCCATTCAGAAGTAAGTATAAGAAATTTTTCCTCGCTTGCCAAGAGGTCTTCAAGACTGAGTTTTGGTTATTGTTCTCGTTTGGGCTTTTTTCTTCTACCCCCACAGCAGAATTCCACTCTTTTTTCTGAACCTCTGGGAGGGTTAACAGAAGTAAACAAATAATTTGTGACTCATTCCAAGACAGTTTAGTCAGGATTGTCATCTTTTTAAAAACAAACCTGACAGCATTGCATAGGCATACTTCTTTTTGACAACAGTGAATTTTTTGCCCAAGTGTAAACTGAAAGACTGAATACACTTTTAAGGCTTCCTCTCTTGTTGGTTTCAGCTAACATGATTTTTTTGCTCTCTTTCTTTCCTTTACAGGTTTGTCTCAAAGAAAGTGTTTTACCACTTGGCTATTGAGCGACCTGTCATCTATGATGGAAGTGATTTCCCATAGCCTTTACTATACTGTGTATTTTTAATTAAATTTTTAAGATATGCTATTATTTATGTACATGTGTAAGCATTCTGGTTACCACTGTGTTTGAAGACTTTGAAACTATGCAATAGTTCTAATGCACTTAAGAGCAAATGTGCACACTAAAAATGGAAGCCTTTTCAGGAACACTAATGGTTCTGTACTGTGTACAGACTGCTGAAAAGCCATGTTGTTTAACAGGTCAATAATAACCAATTTTTTTCAGTGGGGGAAAAAAAAAGTGTGGGGGTGTCTAAATGCAAACTGAAATTGTCTGCTGAAAATTGAGCTGTTTTTCTTCCAAAAATATCCTTCAAAAGGAAATTTAAGGAAAAATACTGATTTTTGACCTCTTCACTGAGGTGTAAACATAACCATCTCTGTTCTCTGTGCTGCTCCTACAGTCAGAGCAGCAATTATGCAATACTTCAGTCTGCACAGGCAAATATTGTAATCCATCTGAAATTTTTTATCTTTTCCAAGTTTTATAACCAGCAAACCATAGGAGTTTTATACATTTTGGGCTAAGATTTGATACTTCTTAACTGGCTTTTTCCAATGCTTTGGCACTTAATACCAGTTACAAAATAACAAACACGAAGCAGCAACTCCTTTCACTTTGGCTCACTGTACTCTGTATGTTGGCCCACGGAACCCAGTTCCTACAGTGAGCACCAGTGGCAGAATGTGGAACATCTCCTGTGGAATAAAGTACTGCTCACTGGTGATACTGGGAAGAGGAGCATTCCTTTTTCCTGCCTTAGCACCTTAGTCATCAGCATTCACAGGAAAGCACAGTTTCTGAGGAGATCAGCAGTATCTCTCTCTCTAGATCACGTGGAAGGTAGCAATAATGTTTGAACCAGTCTCAAAACGTCTATCCAAAATGGAATGCATATCCAGGCCTGGTGAGCTCTCCACCCAGTGGTGTTAGTGTATTCTGTCCCTCTCCTAAGCCTTGCAGTTGCCCTATTCCATCTCAGATTTGGGGACTGTTAACACTGCCTTTTAAGGGAAGATTGGGTTCTCACTTACACAGAATTTCTGTGCAAACCATCTGCTTTCTGTATAGTTTCATCTTTTTGTCAAAATACCTGAAAGTGGATTTTTCTGTATAAAAAAACCTGTCTTCCAATAGAACGGCAAAACATTTGGTAGGAGAAAGAAGAAAAGCTCTTTCTCCCAACCAGCCCTCCTCATAATTTAAGTGTGTCTGATTTCTCATGTTACTCTTCTCCCAAGGAAACGTCAGGCCTTGAGGGTTCTAGTGCAGAGTTGGTAGAAGACCAGCACAACCTATGAGGAACCCTGTAGAGACTTGGTGGCAGCTGTAGCTGGCATACAGGGGTCATGGTGGGAGACAGAAAATGAAGCATGAGGGGAATGAAGAAAAAATGGCAAGCATAAACTGAAGCAAATGGTTTGGGGAGAGGAAAGGGGCAAACTTGTAAATGTAAAAGCAAGGAGAGGGAGTTGAAGGAACAAACTCAGCTAGGGAAGGTGGTCAGGAGAGGCCAGCTGATGTTTATGTTTTGCTGGTCCAATCCAATGTCCATAAGGGATCTCCCACCCCAAAACACTTGTTGTTTAAAAGCTGGAGATCACAAGCCAAGTGTTGGACATTTACATGGGAACAGCTGAGGCAGAGGGAAATTTCTGATCATAGAAAAGAAAATAATTGCAGTTAAAGCTAAAGGTTGCTCATCATTTGTTCCAGTTGTTAACTATATATAATACAGTGGTCTTGAAAAAGATTGTGAAAGAATGACTACTTTTCATGGAGCACCTAGGATTTGGGTCTCTGGCTCATTTGATAGCCTTGATTGGCTATCAATGATTGAAGGCTCATTGATTCCCTTGCCTTCAGCTGCCTTTTCCCCCATGGTGGTGGTGTGCTGCCAACCCTCTGCCAGGCAGAGTGGTCAGTGGAAGGTGCCAGCTCCTGAAGGCTGCAGTGCACTTAAGCCCTGGCCTAGTTATGTGCATGAAAATGAGAAGGACAAGAGACTGATGTGAACAATAAACAGCAATAAATGGCACGGATTGGTTCATGAATTACAGCATATTTCAGTCTGGAAGATATGTTTTATATTTATTTAGGCAAGAAGAGATTATTTATTGCTTAAAAATGGAGTACCATGTACCATATGCTATGCAATTTCACTGAGCTGTTACTGAAGTCTGCTGCAGTTTTCTTTTTAGCTTTTAGGTGTGGGTTTTAAAAACATTTTGCTTTTGTTTACTTAGAATACTAATTTTACTGGGATATCTTTCTTAAAATGCCAAATGTAAAGTAAAGGGACACTGTCAAGTATTTTCAGCCAAAATATGACATCTCTGTTAAAAAGAATTCGATTTTGAAGTCTCTCTACTAAAAATAATTTGACAGCCTTGCCCCTTGATTTCTTCTCCACATCTAGTTCTTGACATATTTTATTCTATGGCAAATATTTTTAAACCCCTGTTCATGTAGTTCTTAAAATAATTGTCTCCATGTAGTAAGCCAGATGTTTCCCTGGAGGTCTCTCATGTAGGCAGTCCTGAGACTAGCTGAAGCCTATGTTTGGGAGAAAAGGAGTAAATCCACTGGATTGTTCTCATTTAGGATTTGAGTCTTTATGGTCCTTTTTCTTCAGGTTTTCCTGCCCTTTGAGAGTAATCTTATGGCTGTTTTTTTTCTCTCTCTCTGAAAGAGGACTAAGAATGGGAGTCAGAACCTGTAGTTTAAAGATGAAAAGAAAATGTTTGCTTCTGACCAAAGATGGTACTTAAGGAGAAAAAGTTTCAAATTATGAAAATCAGGCTGGTAAGGTGCAAGTGGACAGGAGTGCAGCTGTTCAAAGAAGCTTCCCAGGAGCAGTAGTCCCATCATAACAGCTGGAAGAGGCTGTGCAGAGACAGTAAAGAACTTGATATTAGTAGAGACCTTTTGTTTAAATGTCCCAGACAGTTTATTACTGGAGTCATGGAAACCCAGTAAAGGACTTTGCACAAGGGAAGGGTTGTGCAGGAGATTATTTCATTCAAGCACCTCATTCTTCCATCATAAAATGCTTGTTCAAGTGAGCTATGCCAGCAATACTGAAAAATCTGTTTATTTATAGGTGCTCAGGTGATTTGTTGAATTGGGCTTTTTATTTTCTGCGGGAATGCAAGAAAGAGAAAAATATTTTAAATTGATCATGAAATTAATTGAAGGAGATGTCACATTCATAGGACAAAGACTATTCATTGTGGTCAGCATAACCAGTTAGATGTTTTCTGGATGTTGGAAAGGAGATATGGAAGGTAAGATTTTTTTGTTAGGAAGAGGTTTATGCAAAGGAAAGAATGTAGTTTCTTAAGGAAAATGCCAGTGTTCCTTTACTGAACATTACTCAATGTTTCTTTATGAAAAATGAAAGAGGTATTGCACAAGAGTGTACCACATTACAAAATAGCAAAGCTACAAAAGCCTGACTTCTTTCCTAAAACTGAAATTGCACTATAGTTTTAATTATGCTCAATCACTGAGGTTGTAACTTGTTCAGAAGCATCTTTTAGTCTTAACTGCCAAAGAATTGCAAGCCCTGTTCACATCAAACTTCCTGCTCCAGATATGGGAAAAATCATGTATACCAGTGTCTGTACAGTTACAGAAACGTAAACGGTTGTGTTGGAATGTTTTTCTTGATGCTTTTTTTTTTCCTTTTTTTAACCTCAGGAATTTAAGAATAAAATTCTTTATCATTGCGAATGTTTGTCCCTTTTTTGCCTTGTAGGGATAGCTTTGTGTGGAAGACAAATCTGATGACTGTATAATCTACTTGGGGTTTTTATGAAATTTATATTGTGCCATCCCCTCATTTCAAAGCTACAATTACCAGTAGAAGTTTCAGAGCATCTCCAGAGGCATCTGGAGTCCTGGCGCCACATTCAGAAGTTTCCCTCTAGGAGAGGCTCCAGCAAAGCCTAATCTGGAGTATGAGGGACCTGCAAAGAGTGAGTTTTACATATAGCCAGTCCATGTGTAAGTGACCATAGCTTGCTGTACCTCAGCTCTGCAGGGAAATGCTGCAGCCGTTGAAAGTCTTTGTGTCCATCTCCAGTAACGCACTTTTATCCATACTGGATAATACCCCCTCCCTTGGTGCTAGGGTAAAGTCTCTCCCAACCCTACTTCTGCCTTGTATTTCTTGGTCTGTGCCCCAAGAACAGGCCTTGGCACACACAGGGACCTTTTTCTGTGGGGACCATGTGAAGCTGCTGCAAGGTCGTGGTATCCTCTGCATGAGTCCTTGAAGTGTCACAGGGATGCTTTGAAGTCCAAATATAGTAACTCTTCCCACCCTTCTGTCACTTCGCTGCTCTCTGGAAGAGGTGTTTCTATAAAGACTTGTCTGTTTCAGGCAGAGCAGGCACCAGGTAGGCAGGTTTGCCTGCGGAGAGTGAAAGTTTCTCATGGGCTCTCCCAGCTTCCTCCCCATCCCGCAAGCAGGCTGGTGCCACACTACATGACTGCCTGCAGCACGGTGACAACGCAGCACATGGGGCAGGGACGAGTCCAGCTGCCTTTTCGAAGAAGAGCAACAGCATAGGAGACTACAGCCCAAAACTGGGAACATCTAGGAAAAAATGGCCTCAAAGAGAAGGGAGGGGACCCAAGCTATGGAAGATCTCAGGCCTCTCCCAGGACTTCCAGCAACTGCTTGGTGCCCATCCTGCTTGAGCTGTGCGTAAAGCATGAGCCGAGTTCCCCGGGACTGCTCAGGGGACAAAGGGAGGCAATACCCTTTGCCTGTGAGGAAACGTCCCATCCTGGAAGACAGCATCAGGTGAAGGCTGGGGACACCCCAGCCAGGCTCAAGAGGGATTGTGGTAGGATAAATCCAAGTAAAATAGCAGGGCAGAGGGACAGAGGAGCCCAAGAAGGGTGTGATCACAAGGAGCTGTGCTGCTGGCAGATGGAGGCCCCCAGCAGATGTAAGGGGGAGTAATGGCAGAAACACCTCCATGACTGAGACTCTGTGCTGACCCACAAGAAGGGTTGGTGATGAGGCTGCAGCCAGAGGGGTGCAGGGAGGCAGCTTCCCCCCAAGTTTGTGTGGTGAGAGCAGCTTGGGGTGCCACCAGCAGCTGCTGGACTGCAGGCAGCTGTGGTGGAACAAACCCCAAGAGGGAAAACCACCCCCAGGGAAGTTGGTCCCCCAACCCCTGGCAAAGTGATGGGAGCAGCTGACACAGAGCTGGATGTGCATGACCCCGGGACAACCCCATCACCCCAAACTGCTGCAAGTTCTTTGCCATTCCACCATCCTCAGCAGTTTCACCTGCTGATCAAGCAGGAATATTTCCCACAGTGTTTTGAAGACTGAAGAAGCTTTACTTTCTGTGAGATGACTACAAAGTTCAAGTTCCTGGGGCTGGTGAGATGTAGTGCAGGGAAGAGGAGCTTGCAGCAGCTGAGGTTTGAACACTTATTTGTTTGTGTAACTCAAGGGCTCTTTGGGGGCCAGGAGGACTCTGTGTATGAGCACCATCACCCCTAGCCTCAGGAATGGGTAGTGGGGCTGAGCTGCTGTGGGGAAGCATCTGCCCCCATTGTGCTCCCTCCTCCCCTGCCCTGCCTCCCCAGACTGCACCCCAGCCTTTGCCTCAAGAGCCTAAACCTTCTCTGGTGCCTGCAGGGTTCTCAGCTGCAACTTCCACACCACAAGGGTTAGATATTTGATATAAACCCTCTTAGCAAAGTTTTCCTTTGGCCTCTTTTGAGAAGGGTAAATGGTGTGAATGCAAACAGGTTATGTGTATAGATCCAATCTGGGAAAGGATGTATGGGCAAGAAATAACCAGTTCATCCCCTTGGTGTATGTGGCAGTGCCTTTATTTAATTTTGGCTTTTGTTTGCTGAGCACAAATAACAAACCCTAATACCCTTCTTACACATACAGTAAAAAATATGTACATCTTTGACCATTTTTCTTCCTAAGGAAAAGATATAAAAAAAAATCCTAATAAATATATATGAAACTTGAAGCCCATCTGCCCAGGTGTACCCTATTAGCTAGAAAAGCAGCGCCAAACTTTGCAGAAAGCTCTTGTTTACCAACATGCTTTAATGATAAATGCACAATGAAAACCCTTTTTCCCTGGAAGAGCTAAGTTCCAGAAGGCAAACCAGAGATTTGCTGTATGGTGCAAAGTTGTCATGAACCAGAATGAGATTATTTAAAACAAACACTCTTGAGCACTACATCCTGCAATTGAAGAGTGGCAGGTGCAGGCTGTGGTCGGGCAGGACAGGCAAGGCCATGTCGCCATGAGGGGATGAGCAAGGGGGAACAAACAAATGATGCCCTGTGGGCTCAGGTTTTGGGGTGCATTATAGCACACCACTTCTGGGAATGGCAGCCTCTACAACCTGATGTCTCATTCCAGATTTCATTAGGTTTAGCACTTAATTACTCCCTGTCTTGCTGGCCCTAGGTTCAATATGTTTTCCAAAGATATCAGTGCATAACTGGCAGTCAGTTGAACCATGAGTTTGGTTTTTGTGTTTTGGTTCATGACAGCTTTGCACCATACAGCAAATTTCCCTGGGACAGACAATGTCTCTGAGCTCTTAATTTTTTATTGTGAGGGGTGATTTGTTTCCAGTATCAAAACAGGAGCCATTGTACATAGCCACATCACACAGCTAAAATACAGGAGAATGACAGATCACATTCTGCAATGCCCACTTTATGTACATGAACAACTGGCTTTTCTTTGCAAGAAGAACCACCTATGCAGCCAAACAGAGTTGCATTTGCCCAGGCACCGAGAGCAGCATTTGCTCACTGCGACAAACCAATGTCAGAGCTAAAGGCCATGCTCCTTTACACAGGACAGGATCTGGTGTAGAAATCTGGCAGGGCTCCCGAGTCAGGCCACCTTCATAGGGAAACCTGGTATGACAGCAAATGAAGGCTGAACTTCTGCTGCTTCCTATGGACAGAACGCTTCATCTGCCTCTGTTGCTGCCATAGCTGGGTTTATCATCCGCTGCGAGACTCATTATTTCAGGTTGCGGTCTGAGCTGCAGATGGGCCAGCTGTCACAAAGATAGTTTTTGACATCTATCAGTTCTGTTTATAGCAAGTATGGTTCCACTTTGCTCCCACCTGGCAAAGGTTTCCTGTTCTCTCAGCCAGCAACCCTCAGTTGGGTCCCGCATGTCAAAGACAGGTCCTCAACCCTTTCTGCCCCTCTGGGATAATCTTTGGGGTATATAATCAGGTGGTTTCCAAAGAGCTTGATGCTTCTCTGGACAGGAGAAGGTGAGCACTAACTTACAGGATGACTGCAAGGAGGGGACGTAACAGAGGAGGTCCAATGACTGTTCAGGATCAGGGAGTTCCTGACCCGCTGCCTCCCCAGCATGGCAAAGGACCAGTTTGAGCTGTGCTCCTGGCTGTCACAGGCAGAGGAGTGCTCCTGGCCCCTGCTCCAGCAGCCGCCACAGCTTTGCACCATCCTGCCCAGTGCCATCCGGAACCGCTCACCAGCAAATACATAGAGGAAGGGGTTGAGGCAACTGTGGAGGAAGGCGATGCTCTGGGTGACCTGCAGCCCGATGTCCAGCTGGTTGGCAGCCTGACAACTGTGCACCACCCTGGTGTAGGTGTTGATGGCTTTGACCAGCAAAACAATATTGTATGGGAACTGGGAGAGGAGGAAGGCGGTGATGATCATGGTGATAATCTTCAGCGACTTCTGCTTTTGGAATCTTTTGGCTTGTAGGAGGGTGTTGATGATAAGAGTGTAACAAATCACCATGACAAGGAGCGGGAGGAAGAACCCAATGATGACTTTCATGGCCAGGACCGTAACTCTGAAGATCACAGTGACGTTTGGTGGGTACATAATTTTGCAAACTGTTACGTCACCCACCAGTGTGCTCTGGCTGTAAATGATTTCTGGGATGCACAGGCTCACAGATGTCAGCCAGACAGCCAGGCACATGAGCCTGCTGTGCAGGAACCACCTTCGCTTACAAGTTTTAGCTTTCATTGCTTGGACTACAGTGACATACCTGTCAAAGCTGATGCAGGTTAGAAGCAAGCTGCAGCCATAAAAGTTGATCTTGTACATGCTGTTGACAACTTTGCACATTAAGTCCTTAAAGATCCATCCATCAGAAGCAGCCTTGGCCCAGAAGGGGAAGGTGAAAAGGAGCAGGAGGTCGGCGATGGCCAGATGCAGCAGGTATCGATCCATCATGCTCCTCCTGAGGTGGTATTTGCAATAGACAAGCACAACCAAGGTGTTCCCCACTGTGCCCACAGTGAAGAGGAGCCAAAAAAACACTGGCAGGAAGGCTTGAGCAAACTGCCTGACCTGCCTCTTGTCGCACATGAAGTCTGTGCTGTTCACTGGGTTTTCACACAGGGACAGCACCGTGCTGTCATTCCTGTAGTAATCCAGGCTACCCTTGCCAGGATGTGTGACCTGCAATATGACATCTAGTAAATAAATTTGTGTTGAGAGGCTTAGTAAAGCATACATTTGCCCCTCTCCATCAGATGCAATTGAAGATGCCTAATATATTCCATTTAAATAAGAAAGTGCAAAGGCTGCCGGTGAAACAGGTAACTTCAAATTGCTTGAAGTGTGCAGCACAGCAGAGATTTATAAAAATGACCTATTGAGTGAGAAACTCACAAAAGAGCAGTTCACGACATTCAGCCAGCTTCAGTTATTAAAATGGCAGGTGGTGAAAGCATTATCTCTGTCAGCTAATCCAAAACATGGTTTGCTTGGCTTCAAATACTAAATAAAAGGCAAAATGCCCAACTTGGAAAGAGGTGAATAAGTCTTTGTGTTACTGCTACATTGGGATGTTACCAGTGGCTTGAAAGAGGCCAAAAACTGATGGAGACAAAAGCAGGAGGGAAGGAAAAGGACATGAACAGTGACACAGCTGTATACTCACTACACTTGCAGCTGCCATCTTCAGCCAGATCACTCCTCAGTCCTAAAGGAAGCTCTGTAGCCTGGAGGAAAGATGGGGGAAAACAAGTGATATGAAACAACTCTGAAGCAGGACTGTGACTCTCTTCCTTGTACTACTTCTTCTTCTACCTTTAACAAAAACCTCAACTCTTTGAAACAACTCTGGCCGGAAGATGAACAAACCACACAGAAATTGATGTAGCTGACTTGAATTATTTATTTTAGTTATTTTCATTTTACAAATTTACATTCAGCCTACATTAGGTCTTCAGCTTCTCTGTGGCACTGTGCTGATTAAGTCCTTTGATGTACTATAGTCACAGCAATCTCATTTTTAACAAGCTGCAGACTCCCCAGTGTGCACATGTAAAAAGTAATCTGGAAGCACTGTATCTTGCAAAAGATTGATGAGAAAAATTAAAATGTTCCTCTTAAATTATCTAGCAACTAAGAAGGAAAAGTACCTGGCCTTAGTAGTACTTTTCAGTCTTAAATATTTGCATCCTCTGCAGCAAGTGATTAATGGCTGCCTGCAACTTCTCTTTCTTACCTGTGAGTTTAGGCACAGTGCTCATTGCTGTTGGCCCGCAAAGCTGATCATTAAGCCCCAGTAAACATGAAAATATTGGGCTTTTTCTGCAGCAGATTGATTTTCTGGTCAGTCCACTATCACAAAAGGTAGCTGAGCCTGGTGCACTGGATGCAAGACAAATGCACCCAAGTATTCCACATGTTCTGCACCAGCTTGTCCAGAATAATGCCTGGGGATGAAGCCTGCTGATAACACAAGGTGGGTCAGTGGTACTGGGGATCTTCAACTAGCACAGACCTTTCCTCCAGACCCCTTCAAAAGCAGCTCATGTAACCGAGAGGTCACCTAGCAGAGACCACAGCAGAAGCAGATGGAGCCAAACCTCCTCCATGGGGAAATGTTCATGTTCTGACTTCCCTCTGACTGCTTGTTGTGGGCTGACTAAAAGCACCTGTGGCTGGCAGCAGGCAGTCAGTGAGCTCCTGATTTCTCCCCAGAACTCATTTCTAACATGTCATTGCAGCATCTGGTGAAGGGTGCAGAGCTGTGTATCCCCAGGGAGCTTTTTTATGTTATTTTCTTCTAGCTGTCAGATCTACCTTAAATTGCAATCAAAAAGATCATTGTAACTGAGCCAGTTTGGTGGGGGAAAAAAAAAAAAAAAAAAAGAAAGGTGACTTGTAATTCAATTTCTTTTCCATGGAGGCTGCTTGTGGGAAAGAGAGACATGAATAGTGGCAGAGTGGGGGGACTCACTGGGACAGTTGCTGCAGGAAGGCCAGCCTGGATGTGGCACCCAGGAGTCACACTCTGCATGTGATGTTTGCTCTATATACCTACAATTAACCTTTTTGTAGGCTGAGATGAGTGTGTGCTCCTGGGGCCTCAGCTTGATTAGAATTGTCACAGACTATTTACTCTGTGGTTTTCATGTTTTAGGTGGCTCAAACACACGTGGCCATCTTCTCTTTCTTTTATTTTTATTTTGGGGTTTTTTTCCTGGTAAGCTCTTTTGATACCAAAAGGACAATGTCTCATACCATCAATTTTCTGTTCATGTGCATCATTTAGCGCAGGGCAAATCAGAGGCTGCTCCTGCTAGGCTGTGTCCTGCTGCAAAACACTTCCACTGGGGAGAAAAAAATACCCTTGAACAAGAACTGGGTGCTTTTGGGCAGCTTCCAGTGTCTTTTTGGGAGGCTGGGACAGGACTGAGGAGCTGGGTCTGGTCCAGGCCACTCCAGGTTGACCCACAGTCACAGCTCCCCACTGCTGCTTGCCAAGGCTGTCAGCGGGCAGGAGCCAAGATCACAGGGTCTGAGTCATGCCCTGCAACACCAGGTGCTTTGCAAACAACAGCAAGATGGAGCAAAACAAAAGTGTGCCACCTTCAAGAGGAAAGGCCAGGCTATTCCTGCTGCAGAAAGTGGGGTGACCCAGGGCAGGATGGCAGGCAGTCTCATAAAGTCCCTACTGGTGGCACATCTTTTTGTGACAACCATCCAGAAGATTGTGGCAGGAAAGACTTTGAAAAGGAAGGCAGTGAGAAGTGGTTAATAGAAGTATGAACTTGCATATCTTATGTCTTCTTTCTGGTAAGCGGGCATGCAAATGAGGCTGATTTAAGTTCCCCTCTCTGCAGGAAGTCTGAGCACCATGGGGTTTTGCTTTAATGATGATGTTCAGCTATGACCAATGCTCATTCGACTCACACTTCAAAGAAATTTCCAAATCACAGTTCAGGCTCAGTTCCAGTTATGGAGGAAACAGTGATTCTGGCTAGGTTTTGGGTTGGGCTCTGCTGTTACTTGGCACCATGCTCGTGTCAGCAGCAAAGCATCTCCTTCCAAGTGGAAGGAGCCCAGGATGCTCCATGCACAATGGCAGAATCTGCCCTAAGGTGTCTGCATATCTCTAGTAATTGGTTGTCATCTTGAAACTCTTCATGAAAGAGGCACAGGTCTGTATGATGATACCACTGTCCAGGACTTGGCTTCTCCCACCTACTGAGCCATCCTGTAGAAAAAGAGAAGGGAGGAGTAGATCTCAGCCAAACCCCAGGGCACCTGCTAAGGAAAGCAGATGTGAAAGCACCGGCATAGTCTCTGGGATAAGGGTTGAGTTACTCTGAGATTACAAAAGGCTGCCTGACAGTAGATCCACAATAACTATCCTTAATTCAAGGTGGTTTGGCCCTTGGTATAACACAAGCTGATTTGGCTCTGGGAGAGCTACATTAACTGCAGTAGGGTAAAGGCATGTCCCTGAGCAAAGCCTCTAATGCAAAGGATCTTCACATCCTTTGGTTTCTCCTTCATGAATCTGAGCCCTCATGTTCAAGATTGAAGTGACTTTAATCAGCCCTAGTTTAATCCTCCCTGGAAGCAAAGTGATAATTTAACCCACCACTTTACAGAGCCAGTCCCACGGCACTAAAATCTCCCAGGGTAGATAAACCTTCAGACCAGAACACAGGCAGCTGCTCATCTTGTTCATTACTTTCCTGCCACATGACATTTGTTAAGTGAGTGTTGCTGACAACAGCAGCTTTTTTTGCCCCCAAGAATGGGAACAGAACCAGAACAGTGTGAATGTTAGTCCTCTAATCAAATTTCTGCCAAAATGATTCCTGATCTGTATCCTCACTCAAGGCCATCCATAGTTAAATCCTTTCAAGCAAAACCAGAGATAAGGCTGTCAGTTCTTGCAATACCAGCATGTATTGTGAGATAACTTGTGACTTCACTTCAGCTCATATTGACGCAAAACTAAGCATCTCTGTTTTCCTTACAAATATATTGCTTTCATGTTCATCAAGAGAACTTGCAAGTGAAACACTGTTTTTTGTTCTGTTTAAAGCGAGAAAATTAAAACCACCAGTATTTCTTCTATGTCTTCTTTTTAACTTTGAAGTGCTAACGCACAATTTGGGGATGATTTTTAAAGCTCTTCATTTTTACAGGTACTACAGGCAGAGAAGTAGCTTGACGTGTTGATCAGATTCTGGAAAGATTTTGCAGAAATAGAACAAAACTCAGGGTTATATCCTCTGCTGAGCCGGACCGAGAAGTTTCCTTTTTCAGAGTGAAAACTGCACCATGTTTGCAGTAAATCCATCTTTTAACATACCTATTTTCCTTTCCTTGGGTAAAAGGAGGACATTAAGCTGCCTCATTTCAAGCAGGCTGTTTGAGAAGTTCAGTAACTCCTCAGATGGTCTGCTTAGGGGAGAGGCTGTGGTTGCAATTCACTGCCCTCTATGAGGAGAATATTTGCAGTCGGTGAGATCAGTGCCTCTGACTGCAATTCCAGACACATTAGGGTCTCTGGGGATTTCCATAATGAGCAAACAAAAGGGTCATCTTGTTCCAGTATGGGTACACAGTCATTAAAATTTTTCTCCTCTTCAGAAAGGTGGAGAGTTAAAGTAAAAAACCAGTTTGAAAACTCTCTGAATGGCCCTGGCAATTAGAACATCCATCACAAAAATGTATCAGCCCAGGCCTGCACAGGTAACCTGCTAACAACAGCTGAAATAACAATTCTGGCTATAAGGATAGGTTGCAAACACAGAGCTTGAAGGGAAAAAAATATTATTTACATTACCCTAAGTGTAGTAACAGTTTTCCTCCACAAAAATAGAACAAGTTTAAAGTCTAGGTACTGAAGATACACAGTTATCCAGTTTCTACCACAAAATATATACATATATATATATATGTATTTCTGTGAATGCAATTCCTGTTTGCTGGCAAGGAATGTTTTAGCAATTCATGTACAGAGCCATGTCACCAGCAGCTCCTTTTGCAGAGCACTTGGCAAACAGGGACAGACAAACCAGACCCCAAAGGCTGGTGTTAAACGTTCTCATTCCTGTCAGGTCTTCATATTCCTGTGCTGTGTATTCTTAATTAAATTGGGAGCTGTCTGTGCCTGCTTGCCTAGTACCCATTTTAGAGTAAACATTCTTTTGGCTGATCTGTTCTCAAGGGATATAAAAACTTTACAGATCTCAGGTCCAAGTACTATTTTAGGAGAACCACTGGCTTTGTTACTCATGCTGTAGGCTGGTTCAAACTGGGACTTTTAACTCCTGAGTTAACTCCCTGCAGAAGTGTGCAGGGCAAAGGGTTCAAATGAAGCTTTCCAGGGATGAGCAAACGAATGGCACACCAAAGACTGAGAGACTGTACACCAGTGAGATTCTTAGTTGGCTACACTAAGGCACTGGGTACAAAGAATTGCATTTGAAGTTCTTCTACACACAGCATGAGGAACAAGCAAGAGGAGCTTGGAGCCTTGGCTCAGCCCCAGAGATGCACAATCACTGGCACAAGTGAGCCTCCGGGTAAGGATTAAAGGACAAATAAAGTGGGTGTGATTGTGGGAGTCTACTATAGGCCACCCAGCCAGGATGACAACACCAACAAATTAGTCTTTAAGCAACTAAGAAGTACTTGTAAATCAACATAGCTGATAGCACAGGTCCATAAGAGTCCTGAAATACCTATACCTCTTGGTACAGGTACTCTGAGAACTGACTGGGAAAGGTGCCCTCCTTGATTTGTTGCTTGTTAACAGAGAGGGGCTTGTGGGCAAAGTGATGATTTGTGACTTTCTTGAGTGATGCTTTGCAACTTTCTTACCCACAGCAACCATGAAGCAATCAAGTTTAAAATCTCTGCTGACAGGAGGAAAAGTGGCAGCAAAACTTCAACTCTGGATATGAAGTGAGCAAAATTCAGACCGCTCTGGGAACTAGTTAGTGAGGTCCCCTAGGAAAATGCCTCTTTTTGCCTTTCTGCCCAGTCAAGGTGGCAGAGGAGGCTGTTCTGCCATTCCTCTGCAGAGCTGGGGCAAGTTCTTGGCCTTGGACCATCCGGAGTGCGTGTGGTGCTGCAGATGATGGTCTGACCATTGGAGGTAAAGGGCAAAATCAGTTTTATGTCCTAGCGCCTTTTGTGTGGGAGCAATCTTTGGAGATGTCCTCAGCATTGGAGGTTGTCTCTTGATTTCAGTGCAGGGCTCCCAAAAGAGGACGACAGTGCTTTAACATGGGAAGGAGAGCGCCCAGGCCCAAGTTAGTGAGGTCCCCTAGATGGGCTGCCCAGGGGAGGTAAAGGTCAGCAAGACCTTTCCATCTTGGAAACTTCTGTGTGGGAGAAATCCTGGGATGTATTCAGTATCAGAGGCTGTATCCAAAAGTCTCCTGTGAGTTCCTGACACTGCACGGCAGCGCTCAACACGGGAAGCAGCGCACCCACACGCAGGGCCTCAGGCGCTCCTGACGGGCTGCCCAGGGGGGTGTCCCGGGAGGCGAGGGCAGGAGGAGGCCGGGCTCGGAGGGGTGGAGCGCCGCTGCCGTGGTGCCGGTGGGGAGGGAGGAGGAGGAGGAGGAGGGATGCCCGTCCAGCGCCGGCCGTTTCCCGGCGGAGCCGTCAGCTGACGCCGCCGTTTCCTGGCTGCCGCCCGCCATGCTGCGGCTCCTGCTCCCGCTGGCCGCCCTGGCCGCGCTCCTCCGGGCGGCGGTGAGTGCCCGCCTCGCCTCCCTCTCCGCCGAGGACACCCGGGGGCAGCGGGGGACGGCTCTGAGGGCCGCGGGGGCCCGGCGTGGCCGAGGGAGGGCTGGCGGGGGCCTCCTCCTGCCGCTGGAGGAAGGCGCTTTGCCTCGGTCCTTTTTTAAACCATGAGCGATTTAGGGCTCACGGGCGGCGCACAGGGCGCGGGTGCCGGGCTTGTGGCTGCGCCGAGGGGGAGATCCCGGCGCCCGGACAGGGAGGGGTCCGCGTTCTTCCCTCGAGCAGGCCGGCTCGCTCCCGGCCCGCTGGAGGTGCGGAAGGTGCCGCCCTCCGGGGGTGATGGGCCGGTGTGGCCGCCCGGCCGGAGCGGGGCTGCCGGCGCCGGGACTGCCTGCGCGCCCAGGAGTCGTGGAGGCCTCGCTGAGCAGCCCAGGGCCGCGGGGAAACCGGTACCGACATTGCGGTAGATCCCGTGGGAAAACTTGCTCATCCTGTGGTGTGTGAGAGGAGGGAAAGGGCTTTTTCCTGTTCTCCATAGATTCTGTTGTAGCTGCCTTGTCCCAGGGGACACAAAACCACAGCCTAAGGACGAGTCCCGAGGCTCCACAGTTCTCGTGGTTTATGCCTCGAGTTTGAGGTAGAGCGTCACTATTACCTTGGTAGATGTTGTAGCTGGATAGGACACAGATGGTTAAAGATGTATGAAAAGTAGAACAACATCACGTGAGACCTTATGGAAAGGAATATTGGGTCGCAGTTAGTGTGGTCTCTGAGGGGCGAGGTTGTGGCTGAGCCTTCCAAAATTTTGAAGGTGGCAGGCAAGAGGAATGAAGAGCAAATACGCTTCAAACTTGGTAGTATTAGTATTAGTATTACTCACTTTTGGGGGATTTAATAGGTTTGTTTCAAATAGATGAAATACTGTAAATATGCATAGTTTTGAGAATTTGCTGCCATGGGAGGTTGTAGAACCAGACAGTACTTAACAGATTTTTAAAAAAATGGATTTGCCAAATTTAAATACATCAGGTTCATAAACAACATCCAGAAATGACTGTGCAAGGATTTGCCTTTTAACATCTCTAGTTGTAGTAGCTTTGTCAGCTGAAGCAGTATGAGGGAACAGACCACGGACTGTGGCTAGGGTCCACTCATTTCTTTATAAACAGTATTTCTTACTGCTGTTGTCCAGACAGAGTATTGCATGGTGCCTAGAGGACCTATGGACTTGAATCAGTAGGGCATTTCTTGTGCTCTTATCTTCTTAGCTCTGTGTGTTTTCTGTAGAGACATATGTGTAAAATAGCACTATTTCTTAAGAGTAGTTTAGTAACAACTGAGAGGGCTTGAGGGTAGGCACAATTTCCCTTATCAGCCCACGGTTCCCTGACACAAGCAATGAGGAAAGGAACCTTTTTAAAATTTTGTCTAGTCCTCAGAGTTGATCAAAGGGTCCTGTCATCACAGATGTGCTAATGTTCTTTTAAATTAGCTTGAGGGCATATACAGCAGATAAGCAACCTGGCAAACTGGTGTTAGACTTCTGGGCTCAGGCTCACTGCTGAGCCCTACAATGCTGCTTTTGTGCCCTAGTTCTGAGATATTTTTGGCTGTAATGTTTGCTTGCTTTTTCTAACTAAGTGTGGATTGAGAGACAGGAAGTGTTTTGAAAATAAGTGTGCTATTATGGGACTATTATGTCAGACATGGTCTCTGTTGTATGTTACCAAAGACTATCCAAAGTTCTTTTATCTATGATTAAAATAAAACAATAGGTTTCTTCTAAATAGAAATGTGCAACCTGAGCATTAATAGAAGCACTGTGACTGAGGAAAATACATAGCAAACCAGGGAATTCTGCTACCATTTAATCATAACTGATGCTTGCTTGTTTGTTTTCAGTCTGTGAGTAGATTCTGTGCTCTCCTCTAAAGGAGCAGGGTGTGCCTTTTTCACTTGGTTGCATCCTGTTAGACCAGGATATACTAGAACTCAAGGTGTTGAGTCCTAGAAAACTACATGTAGTGCAAGTGAGCTGGAAGTGAGTAGCAAAACAATGTGAATTTCATTGATCCTGCTGATTTTCAGGGCTTTGGAGAAATCTGATTCACAATGGCAGGCAAGGATATCTGCTGATCATCTGCAGTTTCTGGGACCACAGTTGCATCTGTTCCAGTGGGAATTTCACTGCTGCTGTAGCATATGTTAGTAGAACCTCTTGAATTTGGTAAGAATGATGTAAGGTGATGCCTGCTTTTCAGATGGAGCCAACTGCTTGGTAGGAAGAACAGAAATTATGTATTAAGTTAATATCAGAAGCAACCTAGTCCCAGAACATATATGGGATTTACAAATGCTATAATGATTGTTCCCTGGACTCATTGCATCCCTGTTGTGATGTATTGCCATCTGCTATTAGGAAGTCTTGATGAGAAAAAAGCATTTAAAAGAAAAGGGCGTGTGGGGGAGAAATGATTGAGGGAGGCAGACAGGGAACTTGGAAGGAGACTTCCAGCATCCAGTCTTTTCTATTGTCTGAATTACTCCACTTCAGGACATCTCCTTTATGTCTTTATGACCATGATTCTGCATGACCCAGCATCTTGTGTAGTATGTAGAGTAACAGTCCTTTATTGCAGTCTGGGAAAAAGGGAATGTGTGTAATATTTTAAAGTGGCTCATACCAGTTCCTGGTTGCAGGCTTTGTTGACCCAAGGCATCCGTTCATAACCACTTTATTGACTACTGGAGACTTCTTCAGAACAGAAGGGAACAGTCAGGAAGAAAAGATGATCTCCTTCAAGCAACTGCCCATTGAAGCAAAGGCTGCAGTGGCTGCAGGAGTGGTTTTCTTCTCCATGATGCTATCACGGAGTTACCTGGCGGAAAAACTCGATTTCAGGACACGGCGCTGGCTTCTAAGGCTGCAAATGGCACTATTTGCTAATACACTCATGTTGATGGGGTCTCTTCATGTTTGGAGAAGCACAGTCACCACGTTCACCAGGTCTTCAGCTGCCACCTCCTTCTGTTTCGTGCTGTGGAAAATAGCTGTGCTCATGTTTCTAGCTTTGGCTCATTCGAGCTTCTTTACACTGCTATTTCTTGTTGCAGAGGAGCCCTATTTCTTTTCTTTAGCTGCCTACACTTGCTTGGGGGCCTATATTATTCTCATCTTTTTCCTCTTCACTCTAGGCTCTGTAGAGCAGGCTTACAAGTTCTTGGCTGGGAGAGGAGCTAAGGCAGCCACTGGCAACAAGAACAGAACAGCACTGAAACCAGTTCTGGCAGTCCTGCTGACTGTCGTGCTGACTGTTGTTGGGCTGTTAAATGCTTCCCAGCCTCCTACTGTGAATTCAGTGGAGATTCCAGTTCACAAGCTGCCCTCAACCATGAATAACCTGAAAGTGGTGTTGCTTTCAGATATCCATCTGGGGCCTACAGTTGGGAAGACCAAGCTTGCCATGATAGTGAGAATGGTTAAGGCTTTAAAACCAGATATCACCGTGATTGTTGGGGACCTGTCTGATGCTGAGGCAAAGATCATACGACCTGCTGTTGAGCCTCTTGGAGAACTTGATTCCCCTTTGGGGACTTACTTTGTCACAGGAAACCATGAGTACTACACCTCAGATGTTAGCAACTGGTTCGAGCTGCTAAAATCATTTAACATTCAGCCGTTGCATAACGAGAATGTGAAGATAGTTTCACCCAAGAGCACTTCTGACTGGTTCTGCCTGGCTGGCGTGGATGATATTGAAGCAGATGTGTTGCACTATTCGGGACATGGCATGGATTTGAAAAAAGCTCTCAGAGGTTGTAGCAGTGAGCATGCAATAGTGCTCTTAGCTCATCAGCCAATTGCTGCAAAGTGGGCCCTTCAGGAGAGACCAGACATAAATTTAATTCTCTCTGGCCATACTCATGGAGGGCAGATTTTCCCTCTAAATGCTGGAGCTTATCTTCTGAATCCATTCTTTGTTGGATTGTACCAAGTTGGGCAGAATACTTTCGTCTACGTCAGCCCGGGGACGATGTACTATGGGATACCCATGAGGCTGGGCAGCAGAGCTGAAATAACAGAGATTATTCTGCGTTCTCCTTGAGGAGTTTTCCATTTGACAGACTTCTAATTTTTTTTTTTCTTTTTTTTTTGGCCAGTATTTTGTCTCTTCTACTATAAAAGCAAATCCTTTTTCAGGGAAGCCAGAGAAGATGTGTTGGGCCAGACTTCAGCAGGTTCTGTTAAGTTTGAGCAGATGAGCAGAAAACACTTAAGTGTATCTTGGGCCTATGAAACAAATTTGGGACGTTAAATTGCTGAAGAACTTAGAAATTTGAGCTCGTTATCGTTGAGGTTCTGCATTTAAAGATAACACTGATGTCATGGAGATAATATATGTCCTGTGCATGCTTAATAGTATATGTCCTGTGTCCTGCAGCTACTTCCTCATGGGTACCACTGTTTGGTATCCCTCAGGCAGCTGCCAAATCTCAGGCAGGTGAAGTTCTGAGCTTGTGCAATGAAGTCACTTATGCATGTTTTGCAGAAAGACCTGCGAGAGTGTGCACTGAGTATGTAAACTCTAGGAGGCTTATGCTAGAGTTGTTACAGGAAAGGAGGAATAGTTTAATAGTTTAGGGTTGTTTTTTTTTAATTGAGGCTGGATATCTTTATCCTGCTGGCTGTCTGCAGCATGCACCAGTGCTTCCAGTCTGTGCTTCTTACTAGTACTATAAGTTGCTGGGCATCAGTTCTGAAATTCAGCTTTGTCCAGTTAAAAAGTTGGTGAGACTGACACCAAAAGGTGAAAGTAGCTGTCTTTCTCAGGCATTTTCCCCAGAATAGCTGGGCATCCAATAACTGTGTACTGAAAATATCTCTAATAAAAGCAAATGAGGAAAATTCCAAAATTAACTTCTGTTGCTTTCTGACCATACAGTAGCTCCTTATATAAAGCAGTAATTCCAAGGCTTAAATACTCAGTGTCTTTTGTCTTCAATCTGTATTTTTTTCTTTCTGCCTAATTTCTCCTCCATGATTTTTCTCTTGCAAGAGTAAGTAGATGCTGTTTGAAAACAATGCAAACAAGTTAATGCTTGAAATTTGTTAAAGGCTTTAATATTTAAGTAAATTATATCCTCTTTTAATGAGACTAAACTCTGCAGCAGGTGACTTTCCCAAAGAGCATTTGCGTGTCAGTGTCCTGGTTGTCTGATGGGCATATAGCAGAGTAACTGCGTCAGGATAATGAGGGATGGAGGATTTCTTCCCATCTTTCATAGAAGGCCTTATCACAAATTGACATAATTATGGGAAATTTAAGGTATGAGAGAGTAATTGATACAAACATTCTTCTTTCTATATCTTTGTGTTCACATAAGAAAGCCAGGATGTAAAATAATGTGTGACTTCTGTCCGGGCAGATGAAACACTTTACTTCTGTACATCTTCTCTCTCCTCCTCTCCTACCTCATTGCTGTTGCATGAAACATCACAAACAATTGGAGCCTGGGAATCCTGCTCCTGTGGTCTGCAGCTCCCTTGCTCTGCCTTTCTGCCCATCAGTGCCCTCTTGGGCAGACCACAGCACGGGGCAAAAGAGAGCTGTTCTTATCCAGGAAATGGAGGATGGAAGACCAGAGCTGTGCTGTTCAGTCTTTTCCTGCTTTCCTGTGTGATTCTGAACCAGACAATCATAAACACTTGGTTTTGTTCCTCGGCTTTTGTTCTCATATTGCAGGAGATAGATGGGGGTGCGTTTGAAAAGTGATTTTTCAAAGTACCGTAGTCTTTGTAAAGTTGAGGGGGTTTGTAAGTTAAATTTTGAAGTTTGACTTCATCTGCTCCAGACATCTTGCAGGCAGAGTTTCTAATTCCTATGCTGGTTTTATATCCTGCTCCTCTGTACAAACATCTTACATTTTTTCCTCAGGAGTAATGAAAATACTGTAAATGTGTCACAAAGGTTAGTGGAATTGTTGAAGTCAGTCCTCTTTCAGTCTGAAAACTGAACACCTTACTAGCCATGCCTTCTGCCTGCCAAATTAGATAATTTCAGTTTCCCACCACTTATAATTTTGTAAACTTTTTTTTTTATGATTGTGTTATAGTATCTGCTTAAGTATCCTAAAGTTTCCATGTGTATTTGACACTGCCCACTGTCCACGTGGGATCCATGTGAGGCTTTTTGCGGTCGGTGACATAGTGTCAGATGCTCTTACGAGGAGGGAATTTTGATAGCCTGTAACCCTCTGGATACTTGTCAACATGCCTTCAGTTAACAACTGTGTTCTGGGCTTAGTGGTGCAGAGTATTCTCGCTTGCCCAGTAGTCCAGGAGGATTTCTATACTTGTTGCACTGAATGTTCTTACCATGTTAACAAGGCTAATTGTTAAGCCAGTTTCCTCAACAGGAGGCATTTGTGGGACTGATGTTAGATTGTGCCAGTTTCTCATTTAGTTGCCAGTATTCTTTACTTTTTTTTTTCCTGCCAACTTTCTCTCTTCATTCTGATCAAGTGTGTGCAAAAACAGAGCTGAAGGGGTCCTTCCATCCCAGAATTTCTTCATTACTTTGTATGTGCCTCTCTTGGAAGATAATTGTGTGTCCTTTCAAAAGCAGATATGCATCCTTTTAGGAGTGGTCATACTGTCATTTCATAAATTTATTGAGTTCTGCTGATGTAATTTAGTTCTTGCCCATTTGTTTGTATCACTCCCTCTGAAAGGTTGTTTGCTTGATAATTACTTCTTACTTCAAATGTTCTCTTGTTGTGCCAAAAGACTTCAAAGCCTTTTCTTATTTTGCTTTTTAATTATAAATGGAAAGTATCCTAGATCAACTTTTTGTTTGATAAAAGGAATTAACCATTTCTGTAATCTCTCTAATCAGCAATCTCTAACTGTCCTTCAAGGTTCTTGCTATACTTCTTCCAGTCTGATTTGAATGTGTACAATGCAGACCTGTGTTCAGTATTTCAGATGAAGAAAAATTGCTGTGCTGCTTATTTTGTATTTTTAATTTTTTTTTTGTAAATTCTGTGTGTGTGTAATGTATTTAATCTGGAGAACTTAACTAAATGAATATATATTTCATCCTATAAAAGGCCAGTTCATTGGGAGCTGAAGAGGAGTTAATTGATGTCAGAATTAATAGCAGAATATAATAGTACTGTCACTTGGTGAAAATTGTATTTATTATATAATTACTCTAGAATGGATTGGAAAATGTGTAAATTGTGGTATAACAAATGCTTTAAATGTTGGGATTTAATAAAACTTTATTCTTATAATCAAGTATGAGGCCTCTCATGACCTTTTATTTTGTACTAGTATGCATTGTAGCAGTTTGTGCTGAATAGTTTTAACACACTCATTCTATTTACCAACAAAAAGCTGCCAACAATAAACCTGACTAGTTTTGGAAACTCTTACACCCCCACTGCTAAATGAGGCATGGTGAGGAGTGAGAAAGGAAAGGCCACTCTTATAGTTGCCTATGGCCTTCTAGGAGAAGAAGGTCCAGACGGCAGGGATGAGGATGTAATGCAGAGAAAAGGACCACTGAGAGGGCAGAGAAAGGTTACTAAGTGAATTTTTTGGAAGGAACAGAAGAAAATGAGTGATTTGTGGTTCTCTATTTTGATACTTAAGCTTTGATGTAGAGAAAGAGGTGTTCTGTTGATGCAGTCGGACACGAAATGATCACACAGAGACCTGGAATCTTTTGAGATGCAGCGCTGAGCCGAAAAAGAGGCCTTTGTTTATTAATTTCCAAATATATACTTTTATCAAGGTGACAATGGATTGGAAGGTGAAATTCCCACCTCTCAACCACATTGGTCAATCAGACTATCAATCACATTCTCCTCCCATTTGAAGGAATGCAAACACTGGCCATATTTACAAAAAACAATTCTTTGTTTGTGTTAAAAGGCATGGGAAAGTGAGAAACTCTGACTTCAATATGAAACATCAGAAGGCTAAGAAAATTCTGGGTGACATTCTGTGATTGGTCTAAGAGAGGCTAAAAATCTTCAGAGATGGAGGATTTGTACCCACTTTTGTTTGCTTTCTAAATAAGACCCCTCCCCCATTTTGTAGAGCTGAATAATGAGATATTTTTGCCACTGATAAGCAGTTCTGTGTATTGGAGATGGGGAAAAAATCTTATGTCATTATGAAATGTTGAAATAGCATTGAGGCTGCAAAAATAAACTCTTGATTTAAGCAAAGACAAATTCTTTAGTTCTTCTCTTTTCCCTGTGAGTATTCTCTGAGGATGTAAGGTGCAAGATTGTACCATTGCTTGTAAGGGTCTGAATTTTCAGCTGGGCACTGATACGATTTGGTATGAAGGAGCTGGCACCCCAAACAGTGCTATTAGTGTGTGTTACTTACCAAATGAGCAGATCCACTACCCCATCTTCTAGGGATACAAAGTGGGAACAAATTCCCTGTATATTCACAATGGTGAGTATACAGTATTTGCAGAGCCAGACATAAATTCATGAGACCAGCTCTCTTGTTTTTGTTGCAAAAATTTTGTTGGATTGTCCACTGACAATGAAGTAATGCTGAGGAATTGATTATGAGGGAAGTCTGTTTACAATGAATGATGAATGAGGTGAATTCGGAATACTCTGGTAGCTTCCTCCCTCTCCTCACCCACGTAGTAACACTGTGTCAGGAAGTGTATGTGTTGGGAAGGTGATTTACAGCTATGGTCACAGCTTTAAAAACGTGACTTCTAAATGGCAACTGGTTCAATGATAACCACTTTCATAATTAATACCTCCTTTTAATTGTTTTAAGATAGACATGGTGTTTGTCCCTGAGGGCGTGTAAACAGTCTTTCAACATTCTTCATCTCAACAGTTCTCTGCCATGAATGGAACAAGGGTCTTTTCTATAGACCTCATGCTATGGTTAGTTTGAGGAGGCTAAAATCCTCTTACAGAGGGACACCACAGCAATTTGTTTTGCCTCCCCTTATTTCCAGGGATAATAGCCTTTTAATGTGTAAAGTGCTTCTATCCATAGTGATGGGGGTTTTTTTTATTTCTGTCTTGTGTTTGGTTTCTGAGTTCCACTTAATCACAATCATTTTGAAGCACTCAGCTCTGCGTTAGTGCTGTGACTTGTCGCAGTGCCCTAGAGTAAAAACATTCGAAGAATGTGAAACATCTGCTTGGTGTCTCTAAGGGTGAATAGTTGCCTTCACGGTACACACAGAACAATTCCATCCTAGTGCAGCATGCCCAGCCATCAAGATGCAGGCTATAAATGAAAGATCAGGAAAAGGTCACATGTTTAAACTGAACAGCAAGTAAGCAGCTGTACATACCTGTGTGTCCTCTGCAGCAATAGTTTGCTTGATGTCTAAGAGCCTGGAGTTACTACAGCATCATAATTTCCTATGGAGAATCTCAACCTTTGAGTTGTATTTGTTCCAGAGCAGTTGGTTTGTATTTCCGAATTGTGTGTGGTCCTGATTTTGGAGAGGCCTGACACGCCCATACCCTTGTTGAGTCAAGATTTATTTATATTAATAAAGTTAAGTAATCTTAAGAATGGGTCCATGTTTGTGGAAACAGAGCATAAAAAGCTTCTGCTGTGCAGCACGTGGCAGCCCCTTGCTTTTCGTGTTTCCCTGCCAGCTCCTTGCTGTATC
The DNA here is from genome assembly GCA_013397195.1 of Hylia prasina. NCBI lineage: Eukaryota > Metazoa > Chordata > Aves > Passeriformes > Sylviidae > Hylia > Hylia prasina. The sequence continues at coordinate 203,092 of VYXD01002165.1, read as the reverse complement.
CTCTCATCTGTTGTTACAGGTCCATCACACAATTTCACTTGTTCACTGTTGGCAGAATGCTTTGAATTGCTGTGTGTAACTAGGACATTTTCCACAACGTTTTTTAGATTTTCTGTAAAATAATGCCTTTGTTGCAGATGGAATATGCTGTTGTCTTCCTCCTTGGAGTTTGTAATCTTGAAATGATTGTAGAGTGTTATCTCAGTTGCTCTGTTTAGTGACAGTCTAGGGATAGGCATATTGCCTTAGCGATTTCGTCCTCCATTTTTCAGGAGGGAGTGTGTTTTCTTTGAACTATATCTGTTCCTTGTTCTTTTATCCTGTGACACATTGCACTGGCTCCCTTTTGCTGATTTGTTGTGCTGACTCAGGTGAGCTGTAGATAGCTAGAGGAAAGTCATTCACCATCTCTTATTTTAGGACCATTGTATCTTCTACTGTAGACAACCCACAGATGCTGTATAGCCTGTTCTCTGTGTTTTTCAAAGCAGAAAAAAATTATACTGTGTATTTTTGTTTTGTTTTTGTGTACAGAATGTACCTGGGAGGAGCTTTGGGATTGATTATGATTCCAACTGCTTTGTCAAGGACGGGAGACCTTTCCGTTACATCTCCGGTAGCATTCACTACTCGCGGGTGCCCTCGTATTACTGGAAGGACCGCCTGTTGAAGATGAAGATGGCAGGGCTTGATGCCATTCAAACGTGAGTAGCTGTTGACTTACCAAGTGATTTGTGGCCCTGGGAGCTGTGTGAAAAGTCATTAACAGGAATGCTGCCATTGTTACTTGTTTATTATTTTTCCAGTAATAGGTGAGGAAGCTCTGGAGAAGTGAAGAGTGGTACAGGATGACCTTTAACCATGTAAATGGGGGAAGCTGGGCAGGTTGTAACCAGCAATCTCTTTCCCTGATGATAGGCAACACCTCTTGCTTCACAACCCAGAGTGCAAACGTGACCTGAAATAAATTGTTGGACTGTGAACTTTGGCAACTACGGAACAATTGCACGTGCTCTGCCTCTGCCAGGGACATTGTACTCCCTGGTCAAAAGGCAGACTAGGTGAGAGGAGACAACAGCTTGTTAATACAGCCTGGGTTGGTATCATCCAGAAGCCTTGAAAATGTTGGTGAAGACTGCAGTAACATTTAAAAGTTATTTCAAGCTATTTCACTGGGAGCATTTAAATTTAGATAAGTGGATAGGGAACTAGGTGTACTTCTTTAAAAAAAAAAAGGTACAAACAGGTTTCAGTTTTGTGTGTGTGTGTGTGTACAAAATCCTTAGTCCATTTTTCTTGTCTTTTCTACCTGGCTGTGTACTTAATTCAACAGATGAGGCACAGATTAAAAAAAAAAAAAAAAGCTTACTGTTATTTTTGCCATAGTTTCCTTGACAAGGGAAGTGGTGATGTGTAAGGCACAGTCTTTTCAGGCAATGGTTGTAATTCCCAAACAGGTTTGTTGTCTTTTCTTAAGTCATTGCAAAGCTTAGAGCCTCTCTTTGAAACCACCTGCTTTTGTGCTACAGAAAGTGCAGGTTCTGACAGTGCAGAGCCTGTAGGCTCAATGGGAGTGTTACACGACCTGTCCTTTCTCACCCTTGAAATCTGTATTGTTGTTAGACCTGCAACCTGCATGGCTGCTTTGTACACTTGGGGATGAGACTAGTCAGAGTTAGTATGTGAAGAACAGGCAGCAGGGAAAGAAAAAAAAAGTTGAATTTTTCCAAATTTAGGTTCTCTATTTTTTTGCATATCTTAAGACTCCTCCCCGTGTTGGGATGATGCAGTCACTCTCTGGTAAGTGTTTCTTGTGGTTGTTTTTGTTGTTTTCTATTAAAGAATCAAGTTCTGTCTTTGCTCCCATTAATAAGAGCAATGGGATTAAGTAACACACTTGCTCAGGTTGCTGGATTTGCTCAAGTAAGTACTTTTTGCTGAAATAAGAGTAATTTAAAGTGGACCTGAAAATTATACCTTTTGGTGTCTGGCTTGAAGGTCAGACAGTGGATGTGTCCAGACAGTGGCCCTGTGACTCCTATGATCCATAATGTCTCATACTTCCCTTATGTCTCTGATTAATTTTCCACCTCCTCCCAACACTCATGTGTTTTCAGTGCCCTTTGTTCATTTCCAGCTTTGTCAAACAGTCTCTTTTTTTTCCTTTTTTCTTTTGCCTTTTCATGTCTCTGCTGCATCACTGGGATTTTGAGATAGGAATATTTTTTTTCCATTCCCTTTGTCACCATTAATGGCAAAATTGCTTCAGGGCTGGTTTGGGTTTTTTCTTGTTGCTTTCTCCCTCTTCTTTTGTGATCTCCCACTAACAAGGTGGATTTTTTCCTTCTTTCTTTTCTGCTTTTTTCCCTTGTTGAGACCTCTTACTCTGGTTTACTGTTTTACATTAGTGTCTTTCCACTGTGCAGGAAGGAGTGAAGATTTGTTGTTTTGCTGGTGCCAACTGATCTCTGTTGGTCTTGGGAGAGCTGAGCTGTGTCTTTTTTTGGGACAAAAGGTGCTGTGCAGCTGGCAAGTGGTTATGGCACCTGTAGCTTTGGTGTTGTTGCTGGATCACATCATAACAGCTTCATTAGTCTCCTTTTGTTTTTCCAAGAGCAGACTGAGATTCTTTGACTTTCCATTTTTGCTCACCCCTGGATTTTTTCTACTATGATGAAAGATAAATTTAACAGTGTACTTTAGAAGCAGAAAATGCTCCTGTGCCTTGCATTTTCTACAAGAACCAAATCCATGTGTCTCTCCATTTGACACTAATCACTCTCTCTTTCTCTCTTGATGCTAAAAAAGCACCTCACTGACCAAAAACCCCTTTGGATTTTCTTTGAAGTTTGCCAATAATCAAGTCTTACTGCTCTTGATTACTTGAGATAAAGCTATAAATATTCATATTATCCCAAAGAAATCTTCTGTGATTTTGTGTGATTTTGGTAAAAAAATGGAAATTGGTTTATGTGATTGGGTTTTTGTTTTCTCTTCTTCTGCATACTCCTTCCTGGATCAGCAATACTGCTAGCAAGGGATAGAGATACAAATTGTGTGAAGTCATTCTGGAATGAATGGGCAGCTGCACTGCCAGACTTCCTGGCAGAATGTGGTAGTTGGACTCCCAGTCTTGGGGCCGTCTCTGAAGATTGTGATTTTGCTGCTTGGGATTTTTTCCGTAAGACAAGGAATGGTCCTGCTATAATTTGAAATATGGGAGCTTTCCTTGTTCTTATCAAGGCATTCCCAGTGACGTTTACCACTTCAAGGGAAACAGGATCCTTATATTATGGGATTGTGCTTGTAAATACCTTGTGGACAAAGCCAACCAGACGTGTTCTTCCTGTTCTCTGCAGCCTTTTTTCCAAAAGGCTCTCTGTGCCTTGATGCATCATTCAGCTCGTGACTGAGGCAGCAGCTCCTCCTGGATTCTGGAACAGGTGAAGTCAGTACATGAATATAACTCTGCACCTGGTAGTATCTTAAGCAATAACAGAACGTGAGAAAACAGATGACAGTAAGCTTGATCTTACATTAAAGCCTAAGAGATCAAGGCCTACCCCTTTTAAAGAGCAGGCTGAAATTTAATGTTGTGGTTGGTATGACGTCCCAGAAGGTGGTGGAGGAGGATGCTGAGGAGCTCACTCCCCACCTCAGCAGAGGTGTCTGGTCACACAGGTAACCATCCTTGTTTTCCGTTTCTGAGCTGCTTCTGCCAGCTGGAAATGGATGCCGGCTGACAAAGGCACCTGGAAAACCCGGAAAGTTTGGAGCATAAGCAATTAGCCACTAGATGGGGCTGAAGATATACCCAGGATTTACTGCTCAGTGGAGGTGCTGGCAGAATCCAGTTACCTTTACAGGCTCACAGAAAGTTGAAGAATGTTGAGCACTTTATTTGTTTTACTGTATTTGTTGACTGATGAGCACAAAGGTGTAAACCTGTACAAAGTCCTTCTATGAAGGAGCTGCTGTTTAGAATATGAAATATTTAAATTATTTAATATTTAAACACAAAATACTGTTTCTAAAGACTCTTATATGAGTAATTTAACTAGCATGATCATTTATAAAAGCAGTACCATTTATTTAATTTTATACTATTAAAAAATCCCACCCTGGTATTACAGAGGAAGTTATCTTGTACATTAAGGAAGTCGAAGTGTGATTTTTTTGCCTATCGATAATCTCTGAAATAGGAGAGGAAAGCTGTGACTTCTAAAGAAAGGAAGGTTATAGCATGAAGCTTAGAAATTGTGTGTAAATGGAAAGTAAACTCAAATACAGAAGAAATACTATATTTCAAATTTGAAAAAGCATGAGAATTTCCTCTATAAATTCATTATTTTGTAGCTAAAGCAATACAGGATTAACAACTGACTGTAAATTTTGACAATAGTATGTAACAATTATACTCATTAAAGATAACAATTTCAAAGTAAAATGATTTTGAGACCATCACTACCTGTAGAAGATACATTGGGGGATTAAAGTGTCTTAGTAACAATTTTTAGACCAGTGTTTAAAATAAATTTTTGTCATGATTCGTTATATTAAAAAATGGTTTCAAGTAGGTTTTTTCCTTATTCTTCTTCCCCTTTTCTCTGCTAGAATCTGGGGGTTTTCTCCACTGTTGAGGTCAAGCATGTGACATAACTGAAAACTGTTTCTGGAAGAATTTTTCTATCTTCTTCCATCTTGAGCATGAGGGAGCCAGAGAAACCCTTTCATCCTCACCTCAGACAGTATTAAGTGTATTTAAACCTTAAGACATGTTTCTGAACAAATTCATTAAACTCTTCAATGAGTGTATTTTCACAAGGTCCATATATTCATTAAATGCACATGTAGTTTGTTTTAAAAGTGAGTTAATTGTGCTTCAGAAACAATTCGATCAGCTTGACACAGAAATAAAATATATCATGTAGAGGGAAAAATCTGCATCTTGATGCCTGAATGCATTGCTTTGACGTTCCGGTACACAGATTTGGAGCTTTTATCTTTTCAAACAGAGGTTTAAAATATTCACAAAGGTTGAAAGATTATAATTTTGTATTTGATGTTCATGTGCATGTCTGTCTGTGTATGGCCATTTTAGTACTCATGAGAGGGTTCCTGTTTTTCTTCCTTATTGAAAGGATTGTTTTAGGCACTTTCTTTTCCTCTTGGGTAGTTCTCACAAAATTAAATGGGAACACACTAACAACAAACCCAGGCAATAAGAAAACTGTTGTCTGAGAGGATCTTTGCTTGGCTAGACAGTTTTGTGAATTTTAGAAATTTTAGAAGAATGAGTTTTCGCATTCCCTTGAATCCTTGCTCGTGTTGTACTCGTCTCTAATTTTAGTCTGTCTGCGCTAGACTGCCACTTAGTACCATGGCAAACAAAACAGTTACAGTTACCAAGCAGGGATCATCAGCTACAACATTACTAATGGTATTTGTAGATTACTGTTTCTGTGTTGTCTTGCAACCCGGTGTACTTTTTTTTTATTTCTGTGAGATGTTCTATGCTGAGGTTGTGGTCTCCTAGGTCCTGGAGGTAGGACAAAGGTGTTTTTTCAAATGGTGATCTGCTTGTTTGGCACCTTTATTACTCAGTTGAAATAAAGCCTCACTTTGTCCAAGCTCTTGGGCACCTTAACATCTATCAACTTAATTGTTCTTTCATTGGTGGTTTTCTAGAACTTTCATTGTTCCTGGTCAATGAAAACTTTCAGGACTTAAATGCAGTATCATTTGAGGCTTAGGTGTTTTTCAAGCTCTTTGCAGGGGCAGCAGCATAGACCTGTCAGCCTGGCTGGTGTTCCCTGTGCAAGCTGGGTGATCCATTCATGACGGGTCATGTGCTGTTTTGGGCAAGCTCGTTCTTGGCCTCCTCCTTCACGAGTGGTTTACCACATTCATCTCTTCATCAGCCTCCCACCACTGTGTAGCTGCCGGCTGCCTTGCCAGCTGCCTGCCTTGCCAGTTGCTTCAAAACTGTTTATTTAATTTTGGAACAGACATCATGGTTTCAAAACAGCACTACCAGGACCTGTTCTTGCTGTGATAGGGACTCCTGCAGACATAAATCCTAATTTCAATATTAATTTTAATGCCTTCTGCCGTATGAAATACCTGACAGAAGACAGGCCCTAGAGTTACTCCTGTCTTTTGCTGATGCAAAGGATCAGCAGCATTACTGATCTCTGGGACATGTAGTGCAAATAGTTGTTTTTCAGAATTCTGGTTTAGTTTCAGTTTCCTAATGGAAGGTGATTTTTTCTCTTAATAGGTATGTCCCATGGAACTACCACGAACCCCAGATGGGCACGTATGACTTTTTTGGTGGCAAAGATCTAGAGTATTTCCTGCAGCTTGCCAATGACACTGGATTGCTTGTTATCCTGAGAGCTGGACCTTACATCTGTGCAGAATGGGACATGGTATACAACCTTTTGTAACAGCTCATTTCTAGGGTAAATCTAGTGCAAGTATTTCCTAAAGTAGATAAACTTAACATGCTGTATCCTTAGACAAGAGTCTTGGTTTAGTATATTGAAATCCATGCATCCTAAGTGACTTCTTACAATACAAACTTAGTCTGTATTTTTTTTTTTCATTAGGAATTACTACTTTCTTGTAGAAAATCAGTTTTCATGTCTCAGTATATGTCTTGATAAAAGGCTAAATTCTTCTTAGGTTTCCTAAAAATGTCACTGAAGTGTTTCCCCTTCTTTTCACAGGGAGGTCTTCCTGCTTGGCTGTTGGAAAAGAAATCTATTGTTCTCAGGTCTTCTGATTCAGGTAGAGGCATCAAAAAAGGCAATCAAAAATACACTATAGCAGCAAGGCAACTTGCTGTTTGAGGCCATTACTAGATAACTCATATTTCAGCTCAAGTTTTCTTGTGAGTAAAATCTTCAATACTTTTAGTTAGAAGATGCGTTCAAAAAGTGTGTAGAGCAGTCAAAGTAGGGGAGAAAGTTTCCGATGTATTGTCAAGTTGGTGCCAAGAGAGGAATTATTGTCACCATTGAGGAAAAGACAGGTACCTTCAGCTTTGGGGTTTTTGGGTTTGCCACAGCCACTCATAATGGGGATCCTTCTTGGCTGGTCAGTGTGCAATCCAGGATGAATAACGGCATTCTCATGTGCTCCTGTTAATGGATCAGACATGGAAGAATAAGATGAAACAGGAGATTAATGTGTTTATTGAAGTGCATGTAGGGCATGAATATATAGATATCATATCCAACTTCAGTTCTGCTGATTGTGGTTATATCAACTATTTAAAAAATAGTACATAGATCAACAGTTGAATTTGTCTTCCTGTTGATATGTATTAGGACAACCTGTGAGACATAATGAAGTCCCTTTGATAATTTTCCAAGTTATTATCAGTATTTAAATGTTCTATTTTTTATTAAACTGTACTGGAGAAATTTATGAACAAGTAGAAGAGCACATTTGTTCAAGTAGAAGAGCAATCTGTTCATTAAATGCTGTTCATAATTTACATAATTAGAACACTACATAAAGATGACCCATATGTAATTTAAAACAAAAGTAGAAAAAGGCAGAAAGGTTGTGAAACATTTATACTTTGTGTATCACAGATTACCTGGAAGCAGTAGAGAGATGGATGGGTGTCCTTTTGCCAAAGATGAGGCCTTACCTCTATCAAAATGGAGGTCCAATCATCATGGTGCAGGTAACTTTCTGAAAATCACATGAACCCAAGCAGCATGAGCATGCTTATACTGCTCTTGCAGACACTCCATGGTTCTTGGGTGGTGGTGTCACAGGTATTTCTTAAGTTTCAGGTAGCTGCAAGATTCTGATGAAACACCTTATCCTAAAGAACTGAATCCACTGTTTCTAGAACTCAGAGAGCACTCATCTGCACTGTTGAAGTTGTTTCCCACAGCTGTATAAAGCAATAGAGGGAACTTGTGTAGCTTTTTAGATCTGAGGTTTGTGGCAATTCTCACATAAAGCCAAAATACAATACAGTTGCCTGAAACAATGTGACAGGAAAAAGGGGAATAAGAATACCGTTAGACAGAATCAAAAGCGGTATGGAGTAAGCCTAATTTAGCACCTAACTGAAGCTGCAAATGTTTCAGGACAGAATTTTGTATGTTCATGGTGGGTAGCTTCTGTCCTAAACTCCTTCTAGATGTGTGGGAGTGATTGTTCTATAAATATTTGATTATAACAAAGCTTTATTTCAATTTCTTTAAACTCCCGGACTGGCACAGGATGGGATAAGAGACCCTTCTTGTAATATGCCCAAGATAATTGTGTTGAACAGTGTGTTTTGTCTGTTGAGCAGAAGCACCGGGCAAAATGATTCTCGGCATAAATAAGATGCTTATAACAGGATTTTTAGAAATAACCTTCAGGATTGGAACCTATTGGATCTGAAGCTGAGAAGTTCATCTCCTTGGAAAAGGGGCAAGATGTGTACCTCTCAGTAGTGGCAGAGCTGTTCTTCCTTAAGTCCTTTTGAATCCATTGCAGGGCTTTGTGGTTCATGTGAGCCCTTTGTAGATGTCTCTGTTCTGAATGTCCAGTTTTGTTGCAGTTTTGATCATTTCACAGCCTGTTCTCTGGTTTTATTGGTCTGCTCGGGAGGTGGGTCTCAAGATCTCAAGTTTTAATAGAGACTGTATTATGATGATTGTAGCTAAGTAGATATTTTGAGGGGGCGGGGGGGTGGAATTTTGCAGGAAAATGGCTTAGCTCTGCACAGTGATGGCTCCACTATAAAATACAGGGGAGAGGAATGAGATTTGTCTTCTCCTACTCCTCAGATCTGGTGTTAAAATTACTATCAAAAGAAGAAGAGGGTTGGACTTGTGCTTTCTGTTTTGTTATCAGATGCAGACTGAATTGGCTATGGCTTTACTGACTTGCTTTTACTCTGCAGGTAGAGAACGAGTATGGAAGCTACTTCACCTGCGACTACAACTACCTGCGTTTCCTTCTGAAGCTCTTTCGCCTGCATCTTGGGGATGAGGTGGTACTCTTCACAACTGATGGTGCAAGCCAGTTTCACTTAAAATGTGGGGCTCTCCAGGGTCTTTATGCAACAGTGGACTTCGCTCCAGGTTGGAGACTGCTGTTTGATTCCAGAAATTTTGAGTTCTGTGTGTTTGTGGCAGGACAAACTGACTTGACTGCTTGCCAAACCTGCCTGCTTTGTTTAAATGGGATGACAGGCATTTATGTGTATTTGACGTACTCTTAAACATACAAGACACTCATGAGCACCCAGTTAGAAAGTCATAATCACTTCCATGCATCTTGAAATCACGAATAACCAACTTACCATGCTTATAGAACATATCTCCTAAAAATTAGCAGTAATATTTGGCATTGATTCCATGTTTTTTTTAATATTCTTTTTTGGTGTTGGGGTTTTTTTAATGTCCTCTTCTGTCCTGGAATCCAGCCATCCAAATACATTTCTTTTTAAGCCAGAGGTTATTAGAAAAAAAATATTGTTGAGGATCATCATTAGAAATGTGCACAGTGCTACAATTTGCTGTGATATAGGCCTGAAGAATGGCGAAGCATCAATAGTGTGATTAGAGAGTACTCTCTTGATAGGAGAGATAATGATTTAAATGTCTATATACTGCATGGACTTGACAAAATAGAGTTAAGGCACAAGAAACAAACTCTTAAGACAGATATTTTCATTTTTTTTATTGTGTGGCCTCTTCTGTATGTTATTCTCTGTACAGCCAGACAGGTGTGCTTAGCAGGGATCTGTTTTCATGCAAGTTGAATGAAATTGTGAATGTCTTCATGTGTATCCTCTATGCAGTGGTGAGCCACTCACCAGAGTGGTTATTTCCATCTACTGTGGCTTGAGCCAGTGGGAGTGATCAAAAGTGAAACTCCTCTTTAGAAATTGCCTGGTTTCTGTTCTTCCCCGTAGCCTTAGTAACGTAACCCCAGACTTAGACTTTCCAATGATCAATAGCAATTCTGACACATCTCAGACTTCTTTGTGCCAGGATGTCATTTCTGAGAAAAGCCAGGTTTTCAAAAGGTGTGTCTCAAAAGCTAAGGCGTACACAGTCCATGCATATGTCCATGTATATATTTAAAATAAGTTTTGAAAGTTAAACATCAGAATCAGAAGTATTAATTCCTCTGTTTGCTGGAGTAGCTTTCTTGTCATGATTTTTGCTAGGCTGGAAGGGAGATAAGACACCAATTTCAGTAAAATGATGGGCCCAGAAAGTCATGGATATAGCAACTCAATTTTATTTCTTTCTGTTTATAGGTGTCAATGTCACAGCAGCATTCTTAGCTCAAAGGAGCAGTGAGCCTAAGGGCCCTTTGGTATGTGTTTACACTTAAACTTTTTGTGTCATTTTTAATCTTGAAGTTGTTAATCAGAGAGGGGTTAACAGCAGTGCATTGAACAATTTTACGGACCTGTTGACAAAGACATGATTTCCAAGTCAGAAAAAGTTAATAGAGGAGCTTCTCTATGTGTTTGTCAAATGTGTATTCACCGCTACTCTGCAAATGCTATTTTAGTCTCAAAAACTATTGATTTTGTTTCAGTAGTTTTCCTTGCTAAGGCAAATGTTTACAAAGCAGCAGAAACACTAAGGATGGTTAGATGAGTTAGTGAGATATGTGTGTAGGTGGAAGTTAAAAGCAAAATTAAAAGGGCAGATTAGAAGTTGCTTCCTGTTTTCAGCTACCCTAGAGGTTTTACACAAGCTGTAGTGGGATGTGAGAACACTGGAAGAAGCCATTTTGACAAGGGGAGAAGGCCCGCTGAGGGTGCGAGATTATCTCTGTGCTAAGGAGTTGTTTAGAAAGCAATTTGAAATGTTTTTCATTACATCCAGTTTGTTTATACTATTCTGCAGTGAATATGTTGGTGGCATCATTTATTTGAATACCAAGCATCTGAAACATATCCCTGTTGGCAGGTTCTCAGGAAATCCATACTCTTTGATGCTTAAGCAATTGTTTTCAAAGTGTCCCTATAAAATTATTGAAACTATCCTTTAATTCCTTTGACCTGTAGTCTGCTGAAAAGGGCTGATTAGTATGTAGTTTGCTGTATTTATAGTAGTTTAAAAATGGCTCAAATTAGTCAAGGTGCCTTTTTTCCTTGCCTCTTACAGTTAGGAACCTTAATTCACATTGCATTCTGTTCTTGTTCCCTCTTCATGTTTTCCCTTCCTCTTTTGCCCTTCCTCCTTTCAGGTTAATTCTGAGTTTTATACTGGATGGTTGGATCACTGGGGGCACCGTCATTCTGTTGTGCCCACAGAAACTATAGCTAAAACACTTAATGAAATCCTGGCACGTGGTGCTAACGTTAACCTGTAAGTGTGTGTTCAGTAGAGCTTAATTTTGGGGGGATTTCTTTTCCCAGTTCAGCAAAACCTGATTTTTTTTTTTTTTTTAGGTACATGTTTATAGGTGGGACTAACTTTGCCTATTGGAATGGTAAGAAATGATTTAAATTATACTAGTGGTAGAGGGGAGCTGTTTATGAATTAGGTAGTAATGTATTTTGTGAAAGAATAAGTTTTGCCTGCTTGCACATGGCAAAAGATGTGACTGCACTATCTGTTCTTTGTTCATTGCTAACATTTTACTAAACCCACATGGTATTTGTCTTTGCCAAGGCTACTGCTGCTTCACTCAGTGCTGTGAAACAGCTGAAACACAGATGAATGTATTTCTCTTTAGATTATTTCACGGGGTGGTGTAAGCTCACAAGGATCTTGTCCTCCATCAGGAGCAGTTTTTTATGCCAAATCCCAAACATCAAGGCCTACACTGAATCTAAAAATGTAGCAGAGTCTGGCTGTAATTGGGAAGAATTCTGAAAGCTGATACCTTTGGGAAAAAAACATCTCTTCCACTGTTGGTATTGCTTTTTCTTTTTTCCTCCTCCCCTAGGTGCTAATATGCCTTATAATGCTCAGCCCACTAGTTATGACTATGATGCTCCCCTGAGCGAGGCGGGAGATCTGACAGAAAAGTATTTTGCCTTGAGAAAAGTCATTGGTACGGTGAGTGTCTCCAGTACATTTCTAGAATGGTTCTTTGAAACATCCCTGGTGTACTCCAAACTCTCTTGTTGTCTTGGTGTGAATTGCTCCTCAATTTACTATTTTCTGCAGCTGGGGGAAGTGAAATGGAACAAGACAATTAGGCCAACCTAACTGCTTCTTGTTACAAAAAGCAGAAGATCTTGCACCTCTCTAGCTGTTCTTTCTGTTCCAACGGCTTCCTCCTTCCTTTTAGAGGAGAGGATACTGGTGTAGGTCTGACACTGACGTGGTTCAGCTCTCCTTTTTTCACTATAGTTCTTTTCTCTGAAGGTCAGTAAGGTGAACCAGCTCACTCAGTTGGGTGAGAGCCAGTGCTGCCATAAGGGGAGCAGAGGGAGGTGGGAAGGGTTTGGCTGGGAGTAGCGATGGAGGAGGAGTGTACAGAGCCTTTTCCTTGCAGCATCAGTCAGCTATTCAGTCAGCTTAGGCTCATGACCTGATGTCAGCCCAATTTGTGCTGCAGTTTAGTGCTTTGGCTGTCAATCCCAAACTTCACGTTGAGGTTTTGGGCCTCTCTGAGAAAGACTGGGCTTACTCAAAAGATCACATCTTGGTTTTGTGTTTTCACAAACTGCAGCTAGTGGGTGGGACCAGCTTTGCCTTGCTGTAAAAATGCACAGTGTCTCCACAAACTGGAGATTGAAGTAAAACATGGAACCTGTGTCTGAGGTTTGAATAGCCTTGCATTGGAGGCTGTTCAGATGAGGCTTAAAAAACAGGTTCCATGTGAATCCCAAGGCACAGGCTTGTAGTTGCTATCCTGTTGCATACCAGCAACATTCCTATTCACTAGAAGACATTTTTATTCTGAGAGTAGATCTCCCAAAAGTGTACTATACTTTCTCTAGGGTGGAGAATGCCTTTATCTCTGTAACACTGTGGAAGGCCTGCTGTGGATTTTTTTTCTTCAATTTCACCATTATCCCTAAGCCTGATGGGATAAATGGATGGGATAATTTTGATGGCCTTTCCAAGGGGAGTTTCCTGTCTTTTCTCACGAGAGAAATCCACAGACTTCCTGATTTTGAGTTGTTTTCTTCAAGGTGCAAGACCCCTCTCTGAGATGTAAGTAGTATTCTAGTGCAGTGAGAGAGCCTTGATAAGATGTGAAATGTTCACTATAACCTCAGGTGTATTGGGTCATTTTGTGGTGTGGTTGGTTTGTTTCTTACTTTGCATGTCCATAGATTTTCAGTGAAGTTTTCTTATCACTGCTGTGGATTCTAAACCTGTAACAATTTATCTACTCAGCTGCAGTTTGAGGTGAAGCTGATGAAAGAAAATAAAGTTGCCTGCAAAAAATGACTGTGTTCAATATGTTAGCTGTGCTACAAGGATAACATTAAAGTCATCCTTTACAGTTTCCATTAGTTAAAAAATGTAATGAAGAGTTTCAGTCTACAGTTTCTTTCAACCACTGACAGCATTCTCTTAATTTTTACTATTTGGGCTGAAATTTCCTGCTTTTGAGTTCTCCTCTTGGGTGAATACAACTTTCATTTTCTTTAAATTTGGATATCTTGATTGTTTTCCAATACAAAGGAGAAGAAATTAACTTCTTACCAGAAATATAAATCAGGCTTTCATCAATCCATAACTGAGAGTTGACCAGATAGCACTGGGAATTATACTGCTGTGGTCTGTTAAAAACAAAACACAAACCCCCCAACTACTCCAAAAACCCTTTCAACCCCTAATCAAGTTTATAAAAAAAAAAAAGCAGCCTGACAAGGTAAGCACTCCAAAGTCACCAAATTTGCAGATGGAGACATTCTTCACAAGGGTGGTCTTTTGTGCATGTTTATTAAAATGTAGGCTTGGATTGCTTGTTCACATGGGTATCTCATCTGCAGAAGTTTTTTTCTCTAATATGCAGACATGCCATGTCTAGTTAATGAAAGAACAGATGGGAAGAGTGGCTATTAAGTAATGGCAGGAGAGGGGGAAGAGAATGATGACAAGGGGAAAAGAAGGTTGTAGGTGCAGAAAGGAAAAGGTCAAGATACTGGGCAGAAAGCCACTGTCTGGTCTGCCACGCCTCAAAGGTATCCAGGAAGGGAGTGAGTGGAGGCCCTTCATCCCTTCTCTCTGCTGATGTCAGGTGATTCTTCTTAAAAGTATAGGACAAGAAGAAAACAGAAGTAGGTGGGTGGTCAAAGTGTTTCTTTGTCATGTTTCCCTGTGACTGATTGGACAGTTGTCTGGAACAGGAACATCTAAAGAGGGAACCTCAGGGGTTCATGGAGCTGTGGTCTCCAGACCTGTTTCTCAAAGACCCTAGCCCAGGCAGTAGTGGAATAGCAGCAGGTGGTGGTGGTGGAATATTGTGACACTAAAAAGAAAGACACAAGAGGCTAATAATTCCTGTAAGGAATTGTTGCTGATGAAGGGTCAGGTGGAAATACTGTCCTACAGATTTGGAAAGGTTCACTCAAGCTCCTGTAAACTGGGGAGAGGACTGCACAAAAGCTGTGGAAGAGAGTAACTCAGTCTGTAGCCACAGGAGGGCTCCAAGGGCACTGGGAGTTTTTGTAGTTCACTTTGTTCATTATGCTTTGTACCTTTACCTAGTATTGAATAGTTATTAAAAATTGCTCACCATATGAGATCAAGTCAGATTTTTTCTTTTTTAAAAAAAAATTCCATCTTAAGAATAGATGCAGCTGTAATCCTTAGGGAGGTTATTTACTTTAAGCCAAAGTTATAATTTTGTAAGTTGTCAAGTGAGAGTTCTGTTAAAGTGTGTTTGTATTTAACTTGTGTGTGTGTGTTTTTCTCCTTCTCTTTCTAGTATAAGCAGTTACCAGAAGGTTTTATCCCTCCAACAACACCCAAATTTGCTTACGGGAAGGTTCGCTTGCAGAAGGTAAATGAACATCTGTAATAGACTGTGTATCTTTTCATAATGCTCTCTGCTTTCAATAAAAAAATGTTTATGAGGGTGTCACAACAGGCTCTAGATACCTTACAAAATAAAGAGGGAAATCTTGAAAGCAAACTTTGAGGAAGGAGGGAGCAGAGTTTGGGAGTTAGGAATCATGCCTGTATTGTTTACAATATGCAGTATGTGCCTGGAGCTTTGTTAAACTGAAATGAATATATTATTAACACAACAGATTCATAGTTGTTGAAGATAACTCATGTATCAGTAATGTAGCTAGGGGAATGTTACCATGAGACTTACAACAAAGAGTGTTTTTGTAGCTGGTGAGGCCTCTAAAGTGGATGGAAAAGTAGGATAAACATATTTTAAATACTTCTAGGTGTTTAAATTTTGAATGTGGAAGATGTTTGATAAATTTGAAAGTCTTATTGATAAAGTTTCTGACAAGATCTGTAGCTGATGAGAAAAATTAAATCAGTTTCCTGCTCAGGGAAAAGCACACAGAACTAAGCACTCAGAATCGAGCCTTGCTATGTCCTGTCTGACAACAGTGGTATAGCTGGTCAGCTCACAAGTGTCTGGGGTTTGACCATAGCACCATCATTTTAGGACCAAGGACAATTTTTTGTGAGATATATTTGAGAACTGCAGAGCTTCCTGCAGTGAGTGAAGTGGATGGTTTAATGGGCAACAGAAGAGACAGCAGGTATGAACTTGGCTATACTCTTTTTGCTGGGCACAGACAAGTTTTGAGAGAAAGTATTACTGCAGTTGATGGGCTAGACACTGTAACTCCTAATGGTTTGATTTTATATTTTGTAATTTCAATTTGGTCGCTATTTTTCCACTTAGTGATATATCTCATCTCTGCAGCTGAAGCATTGCAAAATTTAGTAGTGATAAGGCGTTGCAGGCATTTTCAAGTCATTCCACTAAAGTGGGGGGCAGAAGTACTTTTTGCATAAAAGTGGTTCGCCTGTGAAGTTGAAAGAGATCTATATCACTTTGAGTGTCTTTTTGCCATATGAGGTTTCACTGAACTGGCAGTAGTGACTAATTATAGGCTCTTATCGCTACACCCACCACCATGGCTGCTGTCCTTGGCTGCGAGCACTTGGCAGCCCAGTTATCAGATTTTGACTCTCCCATCTTGTCATGGGTCATGGCTTTCAGATAAGGCTGTCCAATTTCACTAGAATGAAGAACTTTCTCTTTCATGCCTTCAAGACATGAATGCTGCTGGACTCTCACAAAAGAGTCAGATGACCAAACTTGCTCAAATATTGCATCTTTGACCTGACCTGCACCTTTTACACTTTCTGATTTTTTGAGAGGAAGTGTTTCAGTTTTAGGAATGCAGATGGCATGTCTAAACTGCCAGATGTCATGCTTGTACATATACTGCCATCTTCACTGTGAGCTTCTGGAACTGTTTCCTGTGAAGAAGGCAGCCTTTTGCTCTGTGACCCAGTGCTTAACTTCAGCAGCAGTTTGCTCTGCTGGGTTCCCCTGCAACACAAGACAAGTCTCCAATCACATAGGGTTTGTACTGTGCCAGCCCAAAGCCACCTTCCCAACTCCATTCTAGCCCCAGCTGGAACCAGTTCCCATGCACCTTGTTGTGTGNTGCCAGCCCAAAGCCACCTTCCCAGCTCCATTCTAGCCCCAGCTGGAATGCACCTTGTTGTGTAGAGAAGCCTTAATGTATTTTGGTGAATATCAGAGAGGGACTATTCTAAATAATAGCACTTAGCTTTGGTAACAGTAAACTTCCTAGCTTTGTCATTTGCAGTGACAGTCAGCGCTAACACAGGTACAGTGTGGATCTCCACTCTGCAGCTGAGGTCCAGCAGTCAGTCTGCCATGGAGAGCATTGAATCTACTCCAGTGAATCACTCCCTTGACACTTTTGAAGAAAGCATGAGAGAAAGGAGACTCTGGATTATTTTCAGGGGTCATGTGGTGAACTTTACAGAGGTAGATGTAACCAGAGAAGGCTGTTCTCTCATGAGGCAATTGTTCTCTTTGAGCTATTGATTTATTTTAAAGAATCATCCTGGGTGGGAAAAATAGAGTTTATTAAAGATGCTGGAAACACTGGCATTGCTATGTAAAAGCCCAGGCAGGAAAGCGGGTGATAAGGAAAAAATCTTGTTGCATAGTGTCTTGGTTTGGGAAGACAGCTATCAGCCAAGGAAAGCTGGAGTTTCCCTTGGAATGGAGAATGTAACCCCCCCTCCCTCCAAATTATTATAATTTTGCAATTAAGGGCTTTCAGGTAAAAATTTGGGAATAGGAATAACAGTTCTTTGCTAGGAATATTAAAAATACAAATGTAATAGTACAAAAAAACAAGCAAGCAAACAAACAAAAAACCCAGAAACCCTGACAGAGTCAGGAATACGACCTGACACCCTGTTGATCAGGGTGTTGGAAGCAGTCCTACTGGAGAAACAGATGTGGTTCTGTTGGAGCAGAGATGATCCTGTAGAAAAAGGGTCCAGTAGTGGTGAGATGAGTCCAATCTTCCTCTGGAATCCAGCGGAAAACAGGCTGGCCTGGTGTTCGTGAGTCTCAGTTTTATCTAGCTAGGAACGGTTGGCTCCCCCCACTGGGTGGAGCATCTCACAACGGCATGATGTAAATGTGTCATGTCATTGGTGAGCCTTAATGGCTCATTAGCAGAGGATATCCCCTGGAGGGAGGATGGCTTGTGGGAGAGATAAGGAACATTGCTCCACCGGGTTTTAACAGCTGGCTCATTAACAGAAGGGATCCACCCCCCTCCCCCCTGGAGTTTACAAGAGATTAAGAAAATCATCTCCCCAGCTGCTTTCAACAGATGCAATAGAATACACATTTTTAGTTCCATAACCGAAGACACATAGATGCAAAAGAGAAGTGTTGAAGATGGGGAATGAGGGCAAGCAAAGGCAGAACTGCAGTAGATGGGCTCCAGAAGTGTGAACAAGATGATAGGTTTTAAAGATTTAAGCCCCAGAATTTGGGAAGCATTATTTCCAGAGGGAAATAAATTAAACTTAGTTCCTGTAATGTGTCCATGTGGCTATGCAGGCTTGTGAGCAGATGGCAGTTTCTGATTACCACTTGGAGGGCCCTGAGAAGTGCTTGGTCACAAGGAAGTGCTTGTCCTAGCACAGCAGCCTGCAGACTTAGAAGCTCTGGAGAAGTACTCAGTTCTCAGGATATGGAGAGCTCAAGCAATAGCAAGTAGCAGGCAGTGCTGGTGTATGTTGGGGCTAGAAAGCAAACAGGATGCTGCCTGTAGTTGATATTCCGTTGGAGCTATTTCCTTTCTTTTTTCTTTCATGCTTGACCTTACACTTGGATTTTGAAGACTTTGCTTTGAAGGATTAAAAAAGCATTGCCTTTTTTTTTTTTTAGTACTCATCTGTTGTTTTACAGGTTGTTTTTAAAAATTCCTCACAATAATTGTAATTTTTAAGTTTACTGTTAAATTTCTCTTGTGGTATTGATTGTCCACTAATAGCAGTCAACAGGAATTTGCAAGACCAGATCTTGTCTTGAAGGGTTTTTTTGTATGTACCACCAAAGACTGAAAAGTTGAACGAAAATAAACTACTGAAATTTCAAAGAAACAAGCTTCTACCAATCCCTAAGTGAATCATATGTGGTTGACCCATATTCAGAATAGAAGCCCCTTTGGTAGCACGGATATTAAAAAAAAAAGTCAAACACGCACATGTACAAGCTGCTCATACTCAGGTCCACAAGGCACAAAGCAGCATTCATTGACACTTAGAAGCTCATTCAACCATGTCTTAATGCTGCTTGTATTCATTTCTGGTTTTGCTGTCCACTAGGGCTAAGACTATTAAGACCCATAGGATTGTTAAATTCTGTAAATTACTTTGTCAGTGTTTGTGCATCTCTTGCTTCACAGCTCCTGTTGAAGACCTGGTAGCTGAATCTTTCCTGTGGCCTGGCAAGTTCTGCATATTGCTGTAACATTACTGGCTCCCTTGGAGGAGCACAAGATGAGGAGTGGATCATGTGTGCCGTTTGGAATGTTAGGGAAATTTTAATGTATAAAAGATGATTGCTTTTAAAATGAATACATAAGAGCAAACTACTTCCATCAAAATTTTGCCAGCCATGTTTGACCAGCAGTCTTCTTGCTCAAGTAAACATGCTTAGCTGTGGGCTAGTGAGGGTGACCCAACCTCCAGGTAGTGTTGGTGTTACCTTTTATATACATATGGCATCCTTTTACTTGCTTGTTCCTAGCTAGAGTTAAGACAAGCTCATTTCAGAAATCTGTTTAGATCTGTGTCTACATGGTTGTTGTGGTTTAATCCTGATAGGCAGCTGAGCACCATGCAGCCACTCACTCTCTCCCCCAGTAGGGTGGAGGAGAGAATCGAAAGGTAGAGGTGTGAAAACTTGTGGGTTGAGGTAATGACAGTTCAGTAGGTAAAGCAAAAACTGCACCCATAAGTAAAGCACAGTAAGGAGCTCATTTGCTACTACTTCGTGCTCAGCCTTCTCCAGGGAGGTAGGGCTCCATCATAGAATCAAAAATATTGGAAGAAACCTCTAAGGTCACTGAGTCCAAGCTCTAATGCAGCCACTTCTGTGTTCTTCACTAAACCATGTTCCAGAGTGCCACATCACACACCTATTGAACAATTCATGTGTGTTGGTTACTTGGCAAGATAAACACTGTTACGCCAAACATCTCCCCTTCCTCCTTTATCCTCCTGCTTTTATTGCTGAGCATGGCACCAATGGTACGGGATATCCCTTTGGTTGGTGGGGGTGAGCCATCCTGGCTGTGTTCCCTCACAGCTTCTTGTGCATCCCCAGCATACTCTCTGGTGAGAGAAGCAGAAAAGTTCTTGATTCTGTGTAAGCCTTACTCAGCAATGACCAAAATATCCCTGTGTTATCAGCAGTCTTAGCAAGAATCCAAAACACAGCCCCATGCTAACTACTGTGAAGAAAATAACTGTATTCCAGCCAAAACTGCAGACTTAATTATGTATACATAGACAATTCATGCTGGCTTCTTTTGCATCACTGCAAAATACTGTATGTACATTTTAATATTTCGATACAACTTCCTTGTAAGTTCTACAAAAAATGAATATTTCTGTTATTGAAGTACTTTCAGAAGTTTGTACTGCTGTGAGTACTCTTAGGGTATAGTTTTACATTATTTCAAAAAACTTTTTTTTCTTTTTTTTTATTAAGCATTTGAATGTATATTTGGTGTTTGAGAGGTATTTGAATGTCTAATGTATAGTTACCACTGAACAGTGATGATAATTCTGGGGAAACAAACTGACATCTTCCATGAAAAGTTGCATGCAATTGATTTTTTGAGCTTGTAAGACACCAGGCATATTGTGTGCATATTGACTAACCTAAAACTGATAGCGGTGTTTTGAGAGAGAATTGTAGATGGGTAGAATATTCCATAATGGCAATAAGAGGCAATTTAATTGTACACATCTTAGTCCTTATTAAGCAAGGTATTTATGTGTGTGACTAGCCTAAACCTTGCTCCCCGTCTCATTAAAACCAGTCCAGCTACTTATATATGACAACTTAATTACAGCCTTAAAGTTTCTAAAATCATCTAAGACTAAATAAGGTAAATTCATCTTGGATAGCTCTTGATGGAATTAAACTGTATCCCTACTTAGCTCAGAATGATTCCAGAGTAACTCAGTGGGAATCAGTGCCATTTTGCCTAGCTTGATTCTAAGTATAACTGAACAAAATTTAGATATTATATTGCTTTGTATTAATCATCCAGAGCAGTTGTGTTTGTTTATACAACTTTTGTGAGAAACTCCTGGGGTAGTTCTAGTTAAATAATAAAGGGTCACTTTTATTTTTATGAATGCATAGCAAAATTAGAACATCTGTTTTTATTAAAACATTGCTCTACATGTGGCATGTTTCTTTCAGAGTTCATCAGTTGTCTCTGCTATATTGTATTTTAAATGTGTCTGCAAGAATGGTGTAAAGATTTGTTAACTTTCTGGACACATTGAGCGAGCTGACTTGGTGGCTGGATGTGCAAGCTGTTATATTTGGACTGAAACTTACTGACCTTCATATATCTGCCTTTTCTGTGCTGCAGGCAGGCACTGTATTGGAGGTTCTTGATGGACTGTCACCTTCTGGACCAGTGAGAAGCACTTATCCATTGACCTTTGTTGAGCTAAAGCAGGTGAGGATTCCTTCAGCAGGCACTTTTCAGTAATTTTGTGGAGTTTATTTTAACAGCCCAGTGGTATTACTCTTCTTATGTCATATCTTACACTTTATCTAGCACACAAGTAGTAGTATTACAAAGGTATCCAGGATTTTTGCATTGGAGGCCTTTTCATATTCTACAGTGCTCTTGTTTTACACCTGAGGTTTTCATCTTCCTGTGGATATAGGTGTCTGTGCTGTCTAGGCTTTCACCTTGATTCTCTCCTCTCTGAGGCATTAATTTTCAGGTCTTAAG
>VYXD01002165.1:116643-181568 GCA_013397195.1 Hylia prasina | reverse complement strand
TTTTTTTTTAAATCATCTTCATAGCCCTCTGCTGGATCTGCTCCAGTAGTTCTGTGTCCTCTTTTCCTGAGGAGTCCAGAACAGGACACAACACTCCGGATGTGGCATCAGCAGGGCTGAGGAGAGAGGCAGGATCATCTCCCTTGACCTGCTCTTTCTAATACCCCTAGGATACCACTGGCCTCCTTGGCCCCCAGGGCAGTGCTGGCTGAGGGACAGCACTGTTGTGTTGTCCACCAGGACCCCCAGGTCCTTCTCCACAGAGCTGCTTCCCAGCAGATCAGCCCCCAGCCCGTGCTGGTGCATGAGGTTATTATTCCCCAGGTGCAGGGCCCTGCATTTGCCTTTTTTTGAAGTTTGTTAGTTACCTCTCCAGCCAACTCTCCAGCCTGTTAAGGTCTCAGGAGCAGCTTATGACTTATTTTTTTTCCATTCCTGATGGGGAACTTAATGAAAATTATTCCAAAATGTTCCTGATGTAAACCATGTAGTATTTAATGGCTAATTAGATAATGTTGACTTGATAAATGTATCAATTTATGGGCACTGGGTGAGAAATGAACTTAGAAGATTTTTACAGTTTACCTAAAGGTCACCCATCACCTCAAAGGTGATGAATCAAAGGTCAATGTAAACTCTCATCTGAAATGGTGTCTGTGATAGTCGCTGTCTGAAGTGAATGAAGGGTAGCATTTCAGTGCAGGCATGTAGGCAGAAATGGGGGATATTTTCAATTCATGACCTGAACTGAAACTGCAGAATGACTTGGCTCATTAATCAGNATGTACTGTATAGAACTACACTTCCAAAGAACTGTGTGGAGCCAACGCCACTGTCTTCACCTTTAAATGGAGTCCATGACCGTGCCTATGTCTCTGTCGATGGGGTAAAAACATTGTTTGCTGGTATTTATTTTTGCCATCAGTGGCCTTCATGAAAACAAGGATGCGGACTGGGATTTTTTTTTCCTGCTTTCTCCAGATCACCAAAGCAACCCTGATCTGATTTAATCACATGAGGAAAATAAGGAAGTATATACTTGATTCATACCAGATGTTCAAATTAGTATTTCAGAAAACATGGCTATCTATTGTCTTACCATTTTTGACATATTTGAATGTTGATACATTTTCATGACTGAGGTGAATAAAAGACCTAGAGAATGGATTTACTTGAGGGTTTATGGAATATGCTACTGATAGATATATATACTTGGTGGCTTTCTACAGTATTTGCAAAGATTTTTTTATTAGTATTCTCTTTTTTCTTCCTTTGAGGTTGGAAGAAGGAGGAAGCCTGAGCCGATTTCTTACCTTATGAAACTGGCTCTTAACCACAGTTTCAAAAGCAAGCTTATTGTACTGAATGTGAACTTAGACTTTCTTTGCATAAGCAGGCCTATGCATAAGTTTGGCCTTGCTTAATGAGAATTAATATAAATTCATGTATTTTACAGTCAATTTTTTAGTTAATATTGACCCATATTGACTCTCATCACCTTTGTGTCCAGATCAAGCTCATCTTTCTTTGTGTTGTGGGAATAAGAATAAATAAAACTAAATATTGGTGCACACATAATTGGAAGATGAAGCCCATGATTAAATCACTGATATTGCCAAATTCATTTCAGTAACTGGACTAAATTTGGGAACTTGTTTTTTGTGAATCAGGTGCATCAAAACCCACTATCACATCCAGCTGATGTACTGATATGTGAATGTTGATGTATAAGACCTTTGTGTGTGCATGTGCTGACATGAAAGTGGTAGAGAGGAAAGGGGTTTTCTTTACTCTTTTTTTTTTGTTTGTCACTTTTAATTTCTTCATGCAAGTTGAAAAAATAAATAACAGTATTTTTGGTTTTTGGTGGTTATTGTTTTCTTCTTCTTGTTGCAATCCATACAGGTACCTCAGGGCATCCTTGAAAGGGATAAATCACTTAAGATAAATATAACTGGGCAGGCTGGAGCAAATCTGGACATCTTGGTAGAGAATATGGGCCGAGTCAACTTTGGTAGATACAATAATGACTTTAAGGTAAGTAAAATCTATTGAGTTATTGGATTGTGATGACTTTTCATCTTTTCCAGAGGTTAAAAAGAAAGTAGTGAATTGGGAAGAGCGAAAAGGTCAGAATTAGACAGCTGTAACTTTACCTAAAATATAACTAGTCACCAGTTTCCGTCTGAGTTTTTCCAGTCACGAAAATCAATATGAAATTAAAAACTGCTAGACATCTTTTAAACTTTATTTGTTTGTTCACTTACATTGTCAGCCAAAGTGTCACCCACAAGATTTTCCGGTTCAGTTGAGTTTGTAGATAATAATAAATAAATTGTTTCTGTAAACTCCAAAAATGGGTTGGAAATTAGTCCAGAACTTGATTGCACTTTGAGGCTTGTGAATCCTGGGATTGCTTTTGGAGGCTGGGGGATTGTATGTATGTGTACATAAATACACCTTTGCATCTTTCATCTTGTCCCATTTCATCTGTCAGCAGTGCACCCTTGCAGTACTCTGAGTGTGGCTGGGATAGGCTGTCCATGAGCACTTCAGCATGCAAAAGTGCCAGTTCAGCCATTCTGACCAGGTGTTAGAGATAATTATCTGAGAGTTTCCCTGTGCTTCTGGGTGTGTGCTACACTTTGGGACTGTCGCCTCTATGCATGAGTTGCTGTGGTGGGCAGACCTCCGCTGACAGCCGTGTGCCCACAAAGCCATGTGCCCATTCTTTCACTCCTCCTGCACCAACAGAAGGGGAGAAAATACGATGAAGGGTTTGTGGTTCAAGATAAGGACAAGGGGATCACTCAGAAATTACTGTCATGGTCAAAACAAACTCAATTTGGGGAACTCAATTTTGCTAACAAACCCTTGCCATGTAAACCCCATACCATGGAGGTACCACTAGCACTAGGAAGGGCAGGGGCAAAAAGTAAACTTTTCTGGTTTTAGACTTAATAGGATCCCCAGTGCTGACTGCTAGTTGATAAAAGACAGGAGTGCTATAGAGGTCAGTCTTGTATTATGTTTGTGCTGTGTACAGTTCACAGCATGCTTTTTTTTTATTTTTGATGTTATTAGAATGCAGTAGGTAGCAGTAGTGCCAACTGTGTTCGTAGTGTCTCTTAAAGGTACTTTGCCTTTATCTGAGCGGCAGGGGAATGAAGCTGGTACGCCAGTGTAGTGCCTTCATGTTGAGGCAGCAGAAACATTGCTTTTTATTTATTTATTTATTTATTTATTTATTTATTAACAGGCCAGATGATAAGGAAACCTATATGCTTAGTGGTAAATTAAGGTAAGAGAATAGAGATTTAGAGGTTGGATTGCTCAGTTGCTGTGGTTGAGCTGAAATTCACACACCTTTTAACAATTTAAGAGTGAAAGCAGGTTTAAGAGATGTCCATGGAGAAAATAATCCTCTAAAAGCAGGTTCTTCTGTGTGGAAAAGGCAAACTTCCATGGGTAGCTTTGCATTATGTGCATTGCTTCTTTCTATAGAATCCATCCCTCATGCTCTCTTTTGTGTTGATTTTGAAAACAGGATATAATTAATTATACCTTGGGTTTTAAAAATTCATGTGCTTTTGAAAATCCACTTAGGGGAAGAGGTTCCTGCCTTGTGGTGCCTTGTATTTTTTAGCAAAGATAGGTTTTCAGGGTGTTGCTTGACTGGAGTTTTATCACTTCTTTGAGCTTGAAATGGAACTAGGCATCTAGCTTTTGGGAAGGAATCTTGAAAGGATTTTGGTTTTCAAACATCCTGTTGATTTCAGTCATGTTAAAGGACACAAAGGAAGGAAGAGTGTGGTTTCTGCTTTTTTATATGTCTTCTCACATGCACACTGCCACCTGTATCTCATTTATATCCACATCTTGGTACAGAGTCACTAGCCCAAGACATTAACTTGCACAATAGCAGAGAAAGTCATATTTATTTCCTACAAATCCCCAGATAAGGATCATTGAATGTGTATTCTTATGCAGACCAAAGTGAGAATGTTTAGTAGGCACTTAATACAATTTGAAAAATCATCCTGTTCATAGTGCCTGCAGATGAGCTTAGGGCGGCAGGTTAGAAGATTCAGCCTAAAGTTATGTTGCATTTCTTCAGTTGATTGCTAGACAGAGTAGAGTCTAGGTTGTATAGTGTCTTGGTTTAGAAGACAGGTATCTGTTAGGGAAAGCTGGAGTTTTCCTTGGAATGGAGAATGTAAACCCCCCTCCCTCCGAATTATTATAATTTTGCAATTAAGGGCTTTCAGGCAAAGATTTGGGAATAGGGATAACAGTTCTTTTACTAGGAATAATAAAAATGCAAATGTAGTAGTACAAAAAGACAAGCAAACAAACAAACAAAAAAAACCTAGAAAACCCTGACAAGAGTCAGGGACATGAACTGACACGCTGTTGGTCAGGGTGTTTGGAAGCAGTCCTCCTGGAGAAAACAGATGTGGTTCTGTTGGAGCAGAGATGATCCCATTGAAGAAAGGGTCCAGTGATGGTGAGATGAGTCCAGTCTTCCTCCAGAACCCAGTGGAAAACAGGATGCCTGGTGTTCTGAGTCTCAGTTTTTATCTAGGTAGGGACCCTGGACCCCAACCACTGGGTGGAGCATCTCACAATAGGATGATGTAAATGTGTCATGTCATTGGTGAGCCTTAATGGCCCCTTAGCAGAAAATATCCCCCTGGATGGAGGATGGGTGGTGAAAGAGATAAGAAACAGTACCCCACCCGGTTTTAACAGCTGAGCCATTATCAGAAAGGCTCAGCTTCCCTTCCCCCCAGAGTAACAGATAAAGAAGAGAAAAAACAAACAAAAAACCATTTCCCCAACTACTTTCAGCAGATGAAAATAGAATACACATTTGATTCCATAACCGAAGACGTATTGAAAAGTTTTGTTGCTTAACTTGACACTTGCAGATATTTTATTTTGGCATAAGCAAAATAAGCTCCTGTTCTGTAAAGTGGACGTTAGGTAAAGGAAGAGAAAACGCTTAGTGCTGGTACAGATGGTGAACCCGTTGGAAACAGTGCAATGCTTATTAGATATCACAGCAGACACAGAACACAGTATCAGCTCTCCAAAGCCGTAGAAACAGTGTTTTTGCTTGTTCCTGTTTGATGTGTATTGTTTGCAACATAACTTGTGTTGCACTGAAAACCAGCTTCTATGAGGGGTGTAGTCAAGCAGTTAAAACCAACCCCTTGCATTGCACTGAAACACCACTTTAGGAACTATTACTCTAACAAAATTAGGGTGTATGCAGGGGTAACCTTTTCTTTCTTGTTAAATTGTGACCTTACCTTGCTTTGGCTTTTGGTGTGCTAGTACCCTAGTGTTCCTGGAACCACTGTGTACATGGTCCCATAGAAATGAGGCAGGATTCCATGGGCTTGAGGCTGACTGTAAGCTGAAAGTATTTCACTGACTTGGGCATGTGTGTTGATTTTATGATACTGTATCTTATCTGGAGAAGATTTGTGGGAAGTAAGTACCACTTTCTCTGCTATTGCGCAAATTAATGTCTTGGGTTGGTGACTCAGTGTTACCAAGTGATGGTATCTCAGGCTTAATGATATTTAATGTTGCTTCTTTTTATTAAGCCTGAGGTTTTGGAATCATGTTCATGTTAAAGCAAAACAGAAATTCTCCTAGTTACAGGAAAGAATTTGAAAAAAACTCTTGTGTATCAATGAAAGCCTAAAACTTTGAAGAGTTGAAGAGGAACAGATCTTTCACAGAGAATAAATGGAGCTCTTAATTTTTAAGCAAAGCTTGTTACTTGGTGAAGACCAGATGCTAGTTTTTTTCATACAGATTGGCAGCTAGCTGTTACTTTGATTCAGTTTTTATTCATGACTGATTTATAGTTGCAGCCAAATAACTTCAATAACATGAGCTAATTATATTATTGTGTTGGTTTTTTTCTTTTCTTCCTCCTAGGGTTTAGTTTCAAATTTAACTCTTGCTCAAGATATACTTGTTGGATGGGAAATCTATCCTCTAGACATAGATGGAGCAGTGAACTATGACTTCATTTATCTCCTTCATCACCCGAAGAGATCTGTCAAAGCACTGAGTTATGAAGTACCTACATTTTACACTGGTACTCTTTCAATTCCTGGAGGGATTCCAGACTTGCCACAAGACACCTATGTCAATTTTCCTGGCTGGACAAAGGTACAAGTTTTTACTGTAAAACCCTCAAACTCCACTTAGAAAGCTATTGAAACTTCTATGGACAATCAAAGTCCACCTATCTTAGATGGGTAGAAGTTGGTTGTATTGGTGAGTGTCTCAAATTTATTTAAATTACTAAGAAATAGATTCTTTGCTTTAAATAAATCTGGAGATAAAACATTAAGAAAAGGGAAACATATTAAAAAAAATGCATGGTGTTGATCTAGAAAGTGAAGCATCACAAAAAGAAACCAAAACCAAAGCAATTGAACCAATCCACTCAAGTTTTTCAACAGTGAGAAAGATTAACTGTCAGGCTGTTTACAAGTGTTGCATTTGGTTGTGTGGGGTTTTTTTGGATCATGTTTGAGGTGCTGTGTGAGGAACAGTGGACCCTGTTGCAGAGCATAAAGAGCATTGGACTCCGTGTTTGGTGGTGTGCCATAGATATGGATCTAATGCATGGAGAAGGTTACCTGTACCTGGACTGAATGGATCAGGGAGCACTGCTGTGAGGTGCTTGTGGGCAGATCTGTGCCAATGGGAATTTCTCACAGGGCTGGAGTGTAGCTAGACCAGGAAGGAGTGTGTTTTCACAGTGCCATGTTTGAAACCACCAGCATGCAGGATGGGTGAGGAGCACTTCAGCTACCTGGTGGGAGGCAGAGGGAGCAGAGTGCATGCACTGAAGTGCTACTCCTCTTGGAAGCCCAAGCGTTTAAGTCCAGGCTTTAGGGAAGTGCCTGTAGCAGTGTTAGGCAGCAAAATCATTCTTTTTTGAAACAATTAATTTACTGCTATTAAAATAAAGTGGGAAAAAGAGCTGCTGTTGATCTGTCTCCACTGCCAGTATTGTAGTATTAAAGCACTTCACAGTATGCAGAAGGCTGTGATTCACTGTATGATCCTGGTATTGCTGACATTTAACTTGGATGACGAAATGTGACTTAGTCCCTGTTCCTATTTACATGAATGTCACACAATTGCTGAATAAAATTCAAAAAATAGCTTATTTTCATGGCAACTGGAATCTTAGGCTGACATTATCAGACATAAATCTTCTTCAGGAAGCAACGTACCTACCAGTTGGTAAACTCATATTTAAAATGTCAAGGTAGTCCAAGAATTCTTAGGTACTGGTGGAAGTCTTTTCCTCTGATCTATGGAAACCTCTGTTTTATGTAGTTTGTATACCCTGTAAAGCAGTCCTGGGGAGAGATTCCAGATGAACTTAAGTTTGGCTGTTGAATTTATCCTTCAAGTTTTATATGGATTGAACGAGAGTTTTAAGTAAGGTACCTGGAAACTGAGACTTTCAGATAACTTACAAATGAGCAAATGCCTTTAAGGTAGAGGGCCTTAAAGGGTATAAATTCCACTCAGGTCCCACTCTATGTGGGCCTTAGTTCCTTGCATGGCACTTTGTAAATTGCCTAAGTGTGGAGTGGGATTCTTAATGGGTTAAAACTCACCTATATGAGTAGTTGAAAAACCACAGAAACAGCACTTACGAAGAAAACTTAAAGTCCTAATGATGGTTCTGCCTTTGCAAAGGCAAGGAATACAGCATGAGGGACAGCATGGAAGGAAAGGTGCAGTATTAACAGTCATGACCTATGTTGTAGCTTGCTTGCCTTCAGTGCTTTTTAAACCCTTCAGTAGTAATAAAACACTCTATCCTCACATGTGTAATCATGATGCCCTTAAGCATACATGCCACTGAGTGAATATTTAGATCTATTGGACCTTTTTTCCTTCAAAAGACAAAAGGATTTGGAGTCAGGACTGTTCTTGTTTTCTGTAGAGTCATGGGCTATAATTGCTGTCCCTGCTAAAGGAAATCTTGCTGGTGAAGATGAACTTCCTCCCTCTTTTATTTTGTCTAGGGCATATTTGTTAGTAGATATGTCATAAATTGCTTGTTTAGTGCATACAATGTCCTGAGTGTGGAGTCTTTAGACTCTGCAATGTTAATAAAGACAGTTTGGAGTTGAGAAATTTAAGTTCTTACCTTTACTGGAAAAAGGAGTTACTGATTCAGATCGGAAACAGAGACCTATTTGATCGTATCTCCTGCATCAGAACTCTAGTGCAGTTGATTCCCACAGCAAGCACACTTCCCACAGGTTACTGTCATTCTCTGTGAGAGGAGGGCTGCTGTCTAGTGGGTACACTCATCCATCTTGTGTGTGGGGAGTTTGCATTCATGCTATGTTTTCTTCTAAACCTACTACAGTAAGCA
Organism: Hylia prasina; assembly: GCA_013397195.1. Classification (NCBI taxonomy): domain Eukaryota; kingdom Metazoa; phylum Chordata; class Aves; order Passeriformes; family Sylviidae; genus Hylia; species Hylia prasina. The sequence goes on along the minus strand of VYXD01002165.1, from coordinate 173,134 downwards.
GTAAGCTTGAATAAAGATTAACTTGATTTTTTTTAAAAAAAGCAAGTATTTGAGGTCAAGGTTTATTAACACCTTGGCAGAACAGTGCAAGATAGGATCTTGTACCACGGAAGTGGATACAGAGGGGAAATAAGTCAACTGCATTTGTACATTACTCACTCCTTAAAAAGTTTGTCTTGTGAGCTTCATAAAATTTATTTTCATAAATACCTGAAAAAGGAAACACTAGAAAAATACCACTGAAGCAGCTTGAACAGCAATACTTGTTAGATTACGTTTGTGCTTCTGTAAATTGTGTTAAAATACTCTGATTTCAGCTATCCCAGACAACTTTAGAAATCACTGAATGCAGTAAAAGTCCTACTTTCCACTGATTGAGACAATTTTATTATGTTTGTCAGTGTACATCTATGCCATGAGTCTGGTTTTCCTATTTTGATTACTAAAGACCAAAGCAAGAGGGAAAAACACAGATGCAGTTATCTGTTCCCATCTCTTTTCTTGACACTGAACTCTTGTTTGATATACGGTGAAAGGACACTTTGGAGGAGTAAAAGCAAATTATTCATGTAAATCAGCAGTATATCCTCCCTCTGTCTTGCTTAAGAGACAAGACTCAGCTCAACTCAGTAGGAGTCTGTTTACAGTTTTATTAAACATTCTGTAGTCTGTCAACTTACAGACTTTTGGAACAATCTGCATTTATGTTACTTCAGTGTGTCTATAGATAAATTAATGGTTTGACTTTTTTCCTTGCCCATTTTTTTAAAATCTTTTGAATTTAAGGTGTTTATGATGTTAGGGCAGTATTTCAAGCCAGAGGTTCAGACCACCTCAACTATAAAAAGCAATTTTAAAAATTTGTATGCCATAATTTCATTGTACTTAGCAGATCCCAAGGGTTTAAAATGTTGCATGTAACTACAACAGTACTTTATTTCAGTGTGATTTCACAATTACTTTTGTTGACTCAGCTATTACAAGTAGAAGAGTCATCTGAATCTCATGTGTCAAGCTGTATCTTGCCCTCAAAATCACAGAGGAGGGACTACCGAGGTAGTGTAGTCTTATACTTGTACAGAGAACCGCAACAGCATTAGGATCTGCTTTTTTCTTCTGTGACTTCATTCTCCTTTTAACAGTTAGCTTCAAGGAAATACAGTTTTCAGATTTGTTTTGGTCTTGACCTTGGGGCAAAAATCAGTGCAAGGAGCCTGCAGTTGTTTTTCTAATTATTCCCATATTTGGAATTACTGCAGTATTTTACCACTTTCTTTTTAAATATTAGTGATGGCTTTAACTGTTCAGGGAACTTAAGTTCTTTTGACTGTCATTAGCATTTTCTTGTACAGATTTTCTATCCTTGTGTTCAATCAAACTGAAAGGTGGAGTTCAGTTATTAAATCAAGAATGTTTTGCCTAAGTCTATTCTGTCATTTCATCTCTGACAAGTTATTAAAATGTTGTTATTTTTTCTTTCTCTCTTAACAGGGGCAAATTTGGATCAATGGCTTTAATCTTGGTCGCTACTGGCCAGCCCGTGGTCCTCAGCTGACCCTTTATGTTCCAAGGAATGTGCTTGTTGCATCGGCACCAAACAACATAACGGTGCTGGAGCTGGAGCGTTCTCCTTGCTGCACCCAGGCGTGCGAAATAGAATTTGTAGACGAACCTAATATCAATGCAACCCTACAGCATGAAGCTGATAAACCCCCACTCTTTGTTAGAGAGCTATGGATGGGGCATCTATAATGATATGAGTATTTCTTTATCTTCACCACTCCTGCCCTTTGCTTCCCTTTCCCTCAAACCATATTGATAAACACCGAGTCTTTGTAAAAGGGAAATTGTTTAGGTGAGGCACCTTCTTAAATTCTTCAAAGACATTTTATTATAAAATCTCTCAGTTAAATACTGAATTTCTTTCTAAAAATAAAAGCTGAAGCTTTGAAATTTGCCTTGGACTGTGAAATTGAACTCAACTGGAAGGTCATGTTTCTATCAGCCTAGTAAAAATGTAGTCCTTGTACTCTGCTTACACTACAGTAACCTTCCTATGCTTTTATTTTTTACCATATTTTGCAACTGGAGAGGAGCCTGCAAAAGGGGTTTGCAACATCCATTACTTTGCTGGTTTTACTTAAGTGTACTGGTAAGTCAGAGCTGCCAATAGACAGGACATTTTCAGCTTCCTTAATCACCTTATTAGAGTATCAACACCATTTTAGTTTCATTTGGCTTACTGCCAGCACTGGGTGGACCTCAGACCTATTATTTTTTTAATACAAGTGACTTTGGGGAAATCTCTGTTGATTTCTTGTAGGACCAGTGAGAAAAACTGTGGAAGAGAGAATTCAAATGCCAGCTGGTCCAAACAGCAGTAGCATGGAGTCTGCATCTGTCCCCTCCTAGAAAGCCAATTTACTGCTTGTCTATTGCTGTCTCTGAAGACTTAAAGTAAATCGATAAACACAAGGATATGTGAAATTTAGGCTGCTGTGGTGGAACCACAGCCTCTGACTAATCTGCCTGCAGAATGTATTTTTTAAATCATGAATTTTCTCTTTAACTTTTTGGTGGGGGTTTTTTTGGTGGTTTTGTTTGTTTGTTTGTTTAGGTTTTGTTTGTTTGGGTTTTTTGTTTATTTTATTTCCTTTTTTTCTCCTAGTAGTCATGGCATACCTGCTTTTCATAGTCCAGCAATGCTTTCAATTAAAGAATTTTCTCTTTTAGTCATTAATTCACGTCACCTGTTTTGTTCCAGTAAGCTGATGGTCTTTGTAAGTGCCTGATATCTGCAAAGATGCACAAACTCCATCAGTACAGTTGACTTTCTGCAGACAGATTTTTCTTTTTGATTCTTGTGATTTTGGTGTCAGGCATGCAAATTCTGTGGTGATATTTAAACAATAGATGATGATCAAATCAAGTATTTTCATAATGTGTGATTTTCCTTTGATTTTTGTCTGACATTATTAAAATGGTTCTTTAAAGATTAATTTCTTCCTCTGCGTGTTTGAGAAGGAAAACAGGGATGAGAGAATTATGGGCAGGATTAAGGGAGAAATGAGATTGTAAAGTCTCAGTGGATGAGGAGTTATTCTTGTTGATGTCTTGTTCATTTTCTCTGTTATGAAGATCTGAACAAAGAAAAATGAAGTAGCTGTAATGGGTTGAGCGTGCTCTGGAGGTGCCACCCTTTTCTGAGATGGCCAGTGCAAAATCCTGGCTATTTCTTCTGGTGAGGACCAGTACTGGAAAAGAGATTGTTAAAGAGCACCACCCACTTCATGTCTGCTGTGTTTGGCATGTTTGATGGGCTTTCAAATGAGACAGATGTGGCTCATCCAAGACAGAGAGGTTCTGCTCTTAAATTCTGACCTCAAATGTCAGTTCCAGAGATTGAGGGCTGTGTGTTCAGTACCCAGACATGCTTGATTCTTGGAATGCTCTGCTCTGACCACAGATTCTTTTCTTTCTTAGCACCATCCCTATGGAGAACCTGGAATGTTATTTATCAAGTATTAATTACCTCAGAGCTAGGCCTTGAAAGTAAGGGATGCAACAGAATTAGTTTTTTACTGATTATGGGGTTTGTGGCTTGGAGTGTGCAGAATGACAGTACTATTCATGTATTACATAAGCTCAGTGCTGTAACAGCTGGGACTATTTTTATTTGTATGGCAATATGGCAGTTATTGCTGTGAGGGCACTGGAATTTCTGATTGTCACTCCAACTTCAGTTTACATTGTACTTGTGAAAATGTAGTGTGATCTGTGAGTCTTCACTTTTCACCATAACTGTGTAATATTACCAGCAGAAAGGCTTTGCATCAAGAATTATGAAGATGTATCTGATTAGTTCTAAGAATAACAATAACAATGTAGAAAGAATGGGTTTAAAGTTTTTCAAGTAGGCCTCTAGATAGCTTCTTTGCCTATTTACTGTTTTCAGTGAAGTGGTCTCCTGTCTGCAGAAGAGCTGAAATTTGTGGCCCTGATTCCTAATCCTCTTCTACCTAGATGGAAACAGTGCTGGAGATGGTATTTGAGTATGCAGAAGGGAGGTCCCTGTGACAAAGGACATTCAGAGTGCAGCTCTAGCAGGAGAAACCTGTTGCCAGTTGCTGCTGCATTACCCAAGGATGTGTCTGTAGGTGCTGTAGCTGAGTGTTTTGCCCTTGCTGTGCCCACACTGGGGCACTGTGCCCACACCACGTGCCTGGGACTTCCCTTAGGTTTCCTAGCCTTGGCATGGAGTCCTGCTGGGACTGGGTGTGATACAAAACAAGACAGTGTGGCATTTGCTCCTTTGCAGCCTCAGGCAGGTCAATTATTTTAACCTATCCTCAAATGTAGTTCAGCCATGTCCGAGGTGGAAATGTAATCAGAATGAAACCTTCTGACTGAGGGCAAATGAGTAAGAGAAGAGGGGCCATAGGGAGTTACCTGGCTCACCTTGACCCAGTTGGCAAGGCACTGGTGGGTCTAGTTTCAATTTGTTTTTGTGAGGCAAGGTGTGAAAGCATTATCAGACCCCTGATACTAATCTGTGGTGTACTTGTATGAACCATTCCAAGTGCTGGAGTTCAGCAGGATGGTCCCTCTGGTGGAGCCAGCTGCCAGAAGGAATATTCCTAATGCTAAAACTGTGCGTCCTCAAATATTTCCTGGTGCATCTCCTTGGGAATTTGCAAGTACTTTACAGGAGCTGAATAAAGAGCATAATTGTCACAACAGGACATGGAATGAAGCCACAGCGCACAAAGTGGGCTTCAAAGGCAGGAAAGAGAAAGTTTATTTACAACTAGGGTTTATATAATTTTCCAGGGATTGCCCCTGGATTGGAGGGAGAAGTTGCCACCTCACCATCCACACTGGCAGAGACAAAATTCTATCAAATGTCTTTCTTTGAGAGAGGAATGTAAACAAAGACTGTTTTTCCTGCAAAGTCCTTGAAAGACTTCACTTCAACATGTAAGCATTTGAAAAGCATTAGAAAAGTCAGAAAACCTGAGAAATTCTCAGAAGACTTTAGAAATTCTCAGAAGGCTGTAAAAATTCTGGGTGACACATAATGTTCTCAGATTTTGGCAGGCAGTGCAAGTATGGTATTTGGTCACAATTACTTCATGAGAATCAGAAGTTTTACACTGATCTCCTCTGGAAGGTAGGCAGATGCTTGCAATTCTGTAGGGGGATGATGCCCATAGAGTAGCTGTAGTGGCTCAGCTTTGCAGAGATTTATTTTTTTTCAGCTCTGGAGTGGGGTTTGTAAACTTAGTCTGTAATCCTGCCTATGCATGAATGAAAGCCTTTAAATGTAATTATTAGGGATGAATGAGCAAATAGAACAAGAACTGGCAGTGTGCCATATAGTTGAATTCTATTTCTTAATTTATGCATGAGACTCTTTCATAATGTAACTAACTTACTAAGTGTTAATCAACATTTTCTAGTCCCTGAATGAGTGGATTGAGACTTGACCTTGTCCTCCTTTAGACTTTCTCTGCCTTTTGTAATTCTCTGGTGCAGACAGCTCTCCAATCTCCTGCTATCCAATCTCCTTGGGAGCTCCACAGTGCCTTTTCTTCTTTTGCAGTTTTTTGGACAAAATACTTACTTTTTGTTTGCACAGTTTTAATACTTGCAGGAGTGACTAGAAATAATCCTTCTGCCTGAACAGCAAATAGATATGTGTCAGGTGTTCAGAAGTGACAATTACAGAAGAAGGATAACCCTGTGGTTTGCAGTGTGCTTTGTCCAAGGCACAGGATGAACTGTTGGGGAGAAGGAGGAAAAATAAACTGATTGCCTGCTCCTAACCTTCCTCATGCCTTGCCTGTTGATGAGCTTTAAACCTTTCTTCTGTTTGGTGAAAGTGTTGGTTGCTGTTTTGACAGCAAACAGAAACAGAATAAGATAAAAACTGTGCAGAGGAAAAATTTGCACTCTTATTTTGTCTCCGCCATGTTAAATTCTATTTCTGGATGTTGAAACACTCCATCAAGGCTTCCTGGAAGACTAAACTCTGAGAGATGGGTCTGGATCCTGCATACGCTTTACATATTTTCTTTTAAGCTGTTTTGCTTTCCCCCCCTCAGTTTTAGGATGTGGTCTGTACTAATAATGAATAGGTAAATCCAGTGTGCTGAAGAACCCAAGAACCTGATACTGAACTCACAAAGTGTTAGCATGATTTCCTGCAAAATATTGTCTGTTGTCTTCTGCTACCCTGAATCCCCATCTATGTTGCTTTGCTGATCCTTTGATCCAGAGCAGTATCTACTTCAAAACCTGAAGTCAAGACAATGGGAGTCTTTTGACTGCAGCCAGAGACACGACTTTGTTTAAAGCACTGAGTCCATCTAGCTTGTGTTGAAATAGAAGAAAGCTTAGCAGAAACAACAAGCAGTAAGCTGTCCATTTTTAACTCTTTCTAGTCTAACCTCCCAGGTCTATTTGCTTTGATTCAAAAGCTTCAGAGGTGCTGGGGGAAAAGAAAATAAAAATAGTAGATCCTGTGTGGATTCGCCAAATTTTGTACTCTTCTTAATGTCTTTTATTGTGAGAAGAGGGACTGCATACCATTACCACCGCAGAACTAAGATTTTCACCCATTCTTGGAAATAAGGAGAACTTGGACCGATTCCAGGAATTTAGATGTAAGAGCAGAAGCTACCTATGCTGAAATCAGCCAGGAGGCTTTTTGTTGTGGTTTTGTTGGTTTTTTTTTAAATTCTGAAAAACTCAGTGTGTGCAAAGATACTGAGAAGAGATCACTCACAGTAGGAGCATACTTCATTTGCATGAAAGTTGTTTCTCCTGTTATTGTAGGTACAGTACAAAGCTCTGTAACTGGGGATCCTTAAGCATTATGGAGCTACAGGCAAAAAAGAATATTCAATGTTATAAAATATGATCTGGATGTGAAGCCTAGTGAAGACTGGGGAAGGCATAACAATATGTTGGGTAAAGGGTGGGTTCTTTTTTGGTTTTGGTTTTGTGTTGGTTTTGCTTTCCCTTTTTTTGTTTATTGGGTTGGGGGCGTGTTTGTGTTTTTTGGGGGTTTTTTTGTTCTTTTAAACTAAACAGGTTGGCATTAGAGAGGGGAAGGGAAATAATTTCCCTTCTGGCACCTCCAGCTACAGGCTGTGGCCTTGCATCTCACTAAAACTGGCAAAGGTGATTGATGCTGAGCTCTGTAGTTTTCAGATTTCTTAGCTACAAATGGAGAATTTTTACATGAAAGAAGGGAGGTGAACTGTAATAAAGGTTCATCTCCCCTGGCTGGATGTGCAAAATGGGGAAAATGAATCCAAATCCTAATAAAAATCTGCCTAACTGCAAGATAGGAAATGCCCATCAGTACCTCCGCTGGTACTTTCTCCCCACCTGCTTGTCACTGTCTTGTCTTTCATTTTATCCGAGCAAGGTAGAAACCATGCTGGTTCTGTCAGTCATTGATAGGCATCACCTATTTCCAGTTCACAGAACAATAGGTTAGATGATGCCTGGTTTGCTTTCATTGTGGTTGCTGCTGAGCAAGCACCTTCTTTGGACACATAACCATGCTGTTGTACTTGTCCTGCAAGGTGGGTGAAAGAACATTCAGAGATTCCCAAGGTTTCTTCTCCCTCTGAGTTTGTTAAGGATTTGGCACAGCTCACAAGAACTCTTTTGTCTCAGAGGCTGAGGGCTTTAAAAATACACAGAGCTCAGCTCATATTTTTTGTTGCATTTGTTCTCTTTTTCTCATTTAATAGAATTTTGGTTTTTATATAAGAGTAATGGCACTGAGTTTGCCTAAGTTCCATCTAGCCCAGTATCATCTTTTGAAGTAGAGCATATCTGATCATCTCCTTTTGAATTTCAGCACCTGGAAGTTTAAGGTGAAATCTCTTTTTTGTACAGAGCTGACCTGGAATTTCAGTGCTTTTAAGCTCTTTACAGTACAACAGACTTGGCTTTGACTGCTGATTCAGCTGCTCACTTGCCATGACTCACTTTGCAAAAATAACACCCCAAAATTCTGAAGTTCACACTCTGGAAGAAAACTGGAGTACAGCAATTAAAATAATTTAAAAGTATAAGCTCTGTCCAACAGCCTTGGTTGGTGCTCCACTGTGTATTCTGATTTGGGAGATTGTTTATTTGTTGTGAGGCTGTAGACCTTTTGATGCAAAATTGTGATGCTAGTTTGGTTTTGAAAGAATGTTCCTCTCCTTTCTTATGAAGTTCTTTGTTTTTTCCTGTTACCTGTTTTAGTGTGTTCATGCAAATTGGTGAAACCCCCTGCTGATCACAAATGGCAAAACCTCAAGTAAATTGGCAAGCAAGTTAAAAGGGGTTTAGTCTTCAAATCTTCATGATTCAAGACAATCACCCATTGACTGAGAAATGTTGGTAAGAAATTGCTCAAAACCAAAGAGTTGTGTTTAGAATAATGCATTATGAAATTGTTTTCATCTTCAGTGGAAGGAGATGAAACTGTCTGGGCTGTGAGTGAGAGTGCATGGTTCTTGATGTCTTGAGACAAAGCAAGAAATACAGCAATTAATACATAGATTTTTGTTTCTGTAATGCTGTCTAATTGTAGTACTTTTCATATCCAAAATGCCTTGTTTTACAAAGGAGGGCAGAGTTTTGATTTCTATGTGGCAAATGCAAGACTAGAATTGACCAACATCCCTTGCAAAGCTAAAGGTTGAACCCCAACAGATTTTGTTTGTTTGTTTTCAGGGACAAGTATAGGACAAGGGTACTACAGTGTGTTTTGGGTATATTAACTCAGATTGAGAGCTACTGATGGTCATGGCTAGGTAACTTCTGCCTGGTTAAAGTCTGCACCACGATGATAAGGAAGCCAGTATAGACAGTGGAGGGCATTTAGTAAGGCAGTGTTAATAAAACATGGGGTTTATTTCTAAACATGACCATTACCTGCACAAATACAACTGGTGCCAATTACATTCTGTCCCCTTGCACCACAGTGTCTGCATGGGACTGTCTGCATTTGCAGTCACAAAGGAGAAATGCACTTTCATTCAAATGTCACACTTGGCTGCTGAGTCTGCACGAGGTGTCACCTACCGGCTCCTCAGCCGCTGCTCTTGTTGGCGTACACTCACCCCTCGTGCCATTCCCTGACCAGGCAGCTGTGACTTTTGCTGTGATGGCTCTCACTGATTTTTTTTTAATTCCTTTTTTAATTGAGTTACTAGTTTTTTACTGTGAATTTTGCATCTTTCATTTTGCTTTTGCAAAAGCAGTAACTTTGTGGAATCTTGTGGCCTCAGGTCTAGAAAACATGGCAGACTTTTTTAGGTGTCCCTAAAATTAACACTGATACTAGCTACCTATTTGCTCTGTTGTTGGGCAGTATCAGGTCTTCCACAGCTATCTCTGTACAATTAGTTGACAATTCTAGGGCTTTTTTTACATTTCTCCAGGAATCTGGAAGCCTGTATATACCCACTGAATTATGCTGGTATGGCAATTCAAGAATTGGGCATGTGCCCTCCTGAAAATTCAGGTCACATTCAGTTGTATCATATTATGACTGGGGTCTTCATTGTGAATTGCCTCTGAGAAGAGATGGGCTTTTTTTCTTCCCCCCCTGTTTCTGACACTATTAATAGTTGCTCTGTCTCTGTGCAAACCCATTCCTGGAATTAAAAAAAAACCCAAAAAAAACACATGCAAATTAAAATTTGGCAGGACCTCGTGTATCTAGTACTAACCTTGCTTTCTCAGTCTCTGATGCAAACTGTAGTTATCACTTAAGAATTGACCTTTCATAAATGCTAATAATGCCGTAATCTTTTACACTATAGGCAGTAGCAGTAGATTAAAAAAAAACAAAACAAAAAAAAACCCACCAAAAACCAAAAAAACCCCCAAAAAACAGAAAAAAAATCCTATTTTTAGCCAGTAGTCTTCAGCACTCATCACTTCACTGAAATTTTGCTTCTAATGCTGGCTTTTTTCCTAAATTCTGGTACATTCCTATGGATATGTGTAATAAGCTACTTATTGAGCAATGAGGTAGGTTTATTCTATTCAAGCTTTTTAAGTATTTTAAATAAGACAAATCCTTGAATTTTTTCTACAATTTTTGGTTACATGAAGACTTCTGAAATTATTTCCTCCATCAGAGTAAAATTAGAATAAGAATTCAGAGCAGAATAAATGAAATACTTTATTGCAGTAATGTTGACAAACAGTCTTGGCTTACTCTAAAATAGTTTTAATGTGAAGATGAAATTAAAATGCAGAGGAAATTTTATGCTAAAAAGTCTTTATCATTAGTCAATGCACCTGTTGTCAAAAATATGCCCTTTCCGTATTTTCATAGAATCACAGAAGTGTTTGGGTTGGAAGAGACCTTTAAAGGTCATCCAGTCAAACTCCCCTGCAATGAGCAGGGACATCTTCATGAAACTGCCTTGTCAAAAGCAAAACTCTGCAGTGTGTTGTGACAAGACAGGCACTGTGTGACCTCTGCGTGCAGAGAATGTGAGCTTAAGCGAGTGAGGAAGTGAATGGATTGACTCTGTGTGACTGTGGAGATGAGGTGGTGGTGTGTGAGGTTCATGTAAAAAGCCAGAGCAGCAGCAGACAGGTGCCATCCTCCATGCTGGCGTGGGAGATTTTGGAGGTTCCCTAATATTTCTGAGGAAAGGAAGCAAGTAGTGGCCTGCATTATGCAAGGATGGGCTGGTATAAAGCAGAACTGAGGAGAAAACAGCCAGAATCTTTCCTTTTGTAAACCCTTCAGCCCCTTTGCTGTAGGACTGCAAAGTTTTGTGTGACACCTCATACTATGGGTTTCACTGTCCTAGAAAGTGTAAACAAGATTCTTGATAGCAAGGGCAGACCTGTTCTCTGCAGCTTCTCAGTGCTGTTTGTCTTCAGGGCCTGCAGAACACGTCATTGCTCCCTGCAATCAACCAGACATATTTTCTTTCCATTGCAGGTACTAGTGAATGAGCAAAAAGGGCATAAGGAACAGGAAAATCCATCCTTTTATTTCTTCTATGCACTTTTTGCAGCTTTTCCACATACTTTGGTAGCAGACAAAGCAAGTCAGTCTGCAGTCATGGTTTTGCTTGTGGTCATATTTCAGTTTATCATTTATAAGCAAGTACAGAGATGTGTTGTGGTCTTTCCTCACTTTGATTAAGATGATTTTGTGTTACTACAAGCCAGTACTGCTCTCTCTGTGCGTAATGGTGACAGGTTAAGTGCTAGGGAGGGCCCCTCTCCTCCATTGTCCTGCCCAAACCACAGTACTTCTGTGGAGATTCTTTAAGGAGTGCAAAGTTCCTGTACAAAAGAGACAAATATCCTTTTCATGCAGGGATGTACACCATTGTTAAAATCACTGTCCCAGATACAAAAGACTCTTCCTGAACTTGGCTGCTTGGACCTTCATGGAAAATGCTGATTGAATGCCACTAGTCTCTCTTGAGAAGAAGAGTGCATTTAGTAATGTCAATCTTCATTCAGTCTCTGGTGTCTTACATGTTGCTAGCATCAGCAAGAGTGCTTTCTATGAGCGTTTCATATCTGTGGAAGAAGATCAGATTCTTGCAGATCAGATTCTTGATTACTTGCCATTGTTAAATGCAAGCAAGCAAACATCTTGGAAGTTAAAAGAAATTCTTAATGCCTTAATAGTTTTATTTAGCAACACTTGAATTCACAAAGAGCTTGCATTATGCAGTTACAGAGCTACTTACACTGGATGTGTTCTGTTACTTGTTTTGAAAAAAAAAATTAAAACCCAGAGAAACTTCAACCCTTCAAAGATTGCTTGAAAAATATATTAAAAAAACCCACTACAACACCTAAAGGAGTGTGATCCATTGATCAATCATTTATTTGGGCTACATTAACATGGAGGACTTGATTTTGTTGGCCTGGAACAGATAAAGAGCTTCTTTGTTTTTGAGCCTTCATTTCTGTGAGAAGGGTCTTTGGCTCAATGACTGTCCCATAAGATGGGATCTTGTTAGTTTTTGTGATGGATGTTGCTGTTGTGATGACTGTGAAAAAGAAAATCATACTGGGAGCTTCTAACTTGATGTCTTCTCAGTGAGCAGGGCTCACTGCTTTAGGACTGATATCTCCTTGATTACCATTGGCTCTTAGGTATATCATTGCTGTGTCACAGTAAGATGATTGCAGATACAACCACCACTCTTTCTCCTTTGAATGGTCTTATCAGTTATAGAAATGCTACAAGTCTCACCACTATTGTATCATTTCCAATCTCCTCCTCTCATGACTGGAGTAGCAAAGTTGAACTTTCAGTAGGCATTGCCTTAAGCACTATTTTAATGATTTTTTTTGATTGACATTACTAAATGACCCTTGGTTTCTAACTGTAAATCAAATCAGATGGAGATGTTGGCATAAGAGGCAGGATGTGATGAAGTTGGTCTCTGGTTGTGTTAAGAGAGAGATGTTGGATAAAACTGCAAAGAATTAAGAGCTCTTGAAAGAAAATGCGTGATGTAGATCCTTGCTGGCAGTTTAGGAGCATTTAGGTAACAGAGGAGCACTATGGTGCCTGTGGAATTGTACTCCCCTTCAGAGCAGGTGTGCAGAGCTGGTGTGCAGAGTGACAAGCAGTTGCAGTCTAGGAAGGAGAATTGCAATTCACTGGCTCTCAGACTGAGAGGAGCAGATTGACTGGGAGCAGGCTCGTGACTGACCACGATTCTGCACGATTAAAAGGGGTAAAGCTGTCATCCAGAGTAAATGTATAATTCAGCTTTTTGTTTAAGGGTTTAGGCCTACTGTGGTGGCCCTAAGCATGCTATGAAAACCAATCAACTTGTTATCTTTTCATCATTATTTGTATTTAATCTAATTAGCTGATTTTCCCCCTTCATCTACCTTTCTCTGGCGGCTTAGCATAACTTCAGAGAGGATGCAGGGTGGCCTTCTGAGGAACCTTGATGTAAAAATGTGCCATTAAGAATGAGTCAGCTTTGCTTTACTCAAATGTCTATCCATTCTGTTTCATGGTTCAGTGGGTTTTTACGTACATTCTTCATTGCTGGAAACTCTTGTCAGCTAAAATAACACCTTTGTCAAGTGACATTTTGAAAATCCCTACTTTATTTTTGTCTTTGTTAGTACTATTATCTCCTCCTTTCTCATCAACAGATTTCAAAGCCCTCTCAAAAGAGGAGTGGCATTGTCCACTGCAGTTTGGTGCATGGGGGAGGGGGGCCTGTTCAGGTGACAGAGGAGGAAGCCACCCTTTTTCAATGAGCTCCAGCCCCAGGACCTGAATTCCTGAGACCATCAATTTAACATGAGCTCCTCTTTGCGCACAACACAGCAAAGCTGCTCAGAGCACAGCTCTCAACTCAGCTGCTCGTCCAGCACACGCATTGAGCAGGTGTGAATATTACTGGGAGAACTGGAAGAGGCTATTTGGCACAGGACAACATTCACCTGGGAGGAGTTCTGGCTGCACCAGGCACCCTCTGCACTAAGAAAAATGTGTACAGGCCGTGGGGCACATTTGAGCTTTGTGTGGGAGAGGGGCTCTGCACTGGCTCTGTCTGTGGCATTGCTGCATGGCCGCTGCGTGCACCCCATTAATTCCATGTGTGACCACATTCAGTATCCTCCCTCACCACAGAGTTTGCCCAGACCTGGACCAGCCTGCAAGCCATCCCCTGATACCACTCTTCACCCTGGATGTCTCTTACATTACAGCTGTCAAGGGCCTACAACTTGCTTGTTCCCTGTTGACCATCATTTTTGCCAGGCCAGCACAGGCAGCCTTGCCCTTAGTCTGGAAAGCAAGGACCATTTTTGCTGACTAGAGGGATCACAGGGCAGGACGAAGAAAAAAGAAGCTGCAATGGAAGCTGTCTGGCTTCCAGATTAGTCTGTGCACCAGACAAGTGCACAGCTCAGCAGTTCACAGTGCCTCTGCTATCAGCATCAACATCTGTGAGGATGATGTGCTGTGCCCCCTTGGGATATTATGATGGCTTCACTGACATCTGTGAGAATTTGAAGCACCTCACACCTGAAATTTGTCTTCCTTTTCAAAAAAGGTGATGGATGATGTAACCCACTCTTTTCTACTCTAGTTTTCCCCAAGTGATTTATGCAGTGGCTTCTAAGGTTTTGAGTAATAAGAATTTATAGTCTTTTTCTTGGAAATAAAGGCTCTTTTTTACATGCCTTCCACAGCTGTTATTATTATCTGCATTAATGCAGATCCTTGCTTGTCATTCTCAGCAAACTGCAAATGGTAATGGATTCCTAAAATTACGATGGATACATGTGTGTGTGAGATTTAAGTGTACTGAATTTTATTTTCAGTCTCGTATCATGAGAGAGGTCAAATGGAGATGAGCTTCCACTTATGTCTCTTATTTAGAGTGATGAATTCAATGGCACTACAGTATTTTTACATTTCTTCTTCAGCCCCTTCCTGATGCACTGCTCTTTGCAGCCTTGGCTGAATGCTGAGCAGGCACTTTATTACTGACAGTGTAAGAACATTATTCATCTGGTTTATAATAAGCTGTCTGAATTGTTGTCCAGCAAAAAGACACAGCAGAAATATCTTCTAATACATATTTTTCAACTCTTAATTTGTCTGCCACCACATTACTGATTTTTTGCCTCTTTTAAAATAATTTTTGTGCCAAAATCTAAACACTGCTGTGTGAGTTTCCTTCCTGTTACAGATCTCTGATTAATTGATATCCTGTGAGCGGCTACTGGGGTATCACACTGTTTGCATTTTGTTGTTATCAAATGCAAAGATTCTATGTGTGATTTCTAAGTTATGACAGACCCTTTCTACACAATTTCTGTTTTTACTTTCTTTTGTTTTGCCAGATACATCTCCAATGAATGAAAATTGAACCTTGGGGTCAAGTACTTTTGGATGAAAGGGCTTTCATTTAATATATATGCTTATAACCAAGATGCTTCAAATTTATTCACACATGCTGGAAAATAAGTTTTTTAAAACACTTTTATTCAAAAATATTCAAAACATTTTCTATTTTAATTAAAATACAGAGTTGCTATCCTGAATTACAGTGATAAAGTAATTCAAAATGCCTATATATACACCTACACATAGACATATATGTCAACCTGAGAGAAAATGCACCTACAGTAAGAAGTAATGGCTTTGCTTTGTGTCTTTGTGCTCATAGAGAATATATTTTGTCCTTTTCTTTAAGACAGGGCATATATCATGCCCCCTGAAATGAAACATTTAAAAGTAGCAGGTTGTGCTAATAGCTGCCTAAGAGTCACAAGTGAACAAGTCCTACACAGATCAACTGCAGAATAAAAAAGTATGGTTATAATGATCCTTCTTGAATACATGAGTATGTTTTCCAAGTGCATGTGCTGATGCCAAGGTGCTGTCTCACGTCTGCCCCTCCATGCAGGCCAATGTCTTGATGCTGGTGAAGAAGCCACGCAGTGCAGTGCTTTGCACAGAGCTGAGCAGTGATTTGTAATCACAGCAGAGAAAGGTTGCATGTCCATCTCCTATGTTCCACATTTGGGACACCTTCTGTCATAATACTCAGAAAATCTAGAGGCACAAATACAGCTGAAATAGGTAATTATCCAAGACTAGCTTATTGTTAAATGTGTCTGCGTTTGCTTAGCTTTTCAAAGTTCCTGCTTTTCAAAGTTCCTGCTGTTGTCAATTTGCTTGCTGCTGAGTTCAGTGGCTGGTCTGAAATGTGTTACAGAGCGTCTTGGTCCCCTGTAGACTGCGTGTGGAATGAACTGGTAGATTCAGTGTGGTAAGTGATGTGAACTCCACACCACTTGCAGAAATACCCAGGTAACTGCCAGTTCTTAAAGAGCATCTTCAGGTACTTCTTAAACTTCTCTCCCATGAAGAAGTAGATGACTGGATTGAGGCAACAGTGAAAAAGGCCAAGGATTTCTGTTACCTGGAAAGCATAGTCCAGACTCCTGCTCACTTGACAGTCTTTAATGACTCCCATAAATTCCAGCAGTTGTAAGAAAATAACAATGTTGTAGGGGGTCCAAAAAAAGAAAAACACAATCATGACAACAAAAATCATCTTCACAGCCTTATTCTTTTTGTCATTTCTACAGTGAACTAATGTTTTAATGATCATGGAGTAGCAAAATGTCATAATTATAAAAGGGATTAGGAGCCCTAAAATGTTGACTTCCAGAGTGGAAAAAAGCTTCCATGTTGTGATATTGCCTGGAAATCTTGGCTTGCAGGTAGTATAATTTTGTTCATTAAAAGACTCTCTAAATACAAGCTCAGGGACTGAAGCTGAAAGAGCTACTAGCCATACAACAAGGCTAGTAGTCAAACCATGGAAGGCGGTCCTTGCTTTCAAGGAAAACACTGCACGAACTATTGCCAGGTATCTGTCTATGCTCATAAGCATAATAAAAAATATCCCACTGTAAAACCCAACCAGGTAGATCCACGAAATGATTTTACACCAGGGAGTTCCAAAAACCCATTGGTCTACTGTGAAATAAGACCAGAATGGCAAGGATAAAACAAAGAGCAAATCTGAGATGGCGAGGTTTAGCAGGTACACATCGGTCATGCTCTTCAGCCTCTTGTATTTGAAGAGGACTACGATGACCAGAATGTTTCCAGTGAGCCCAACCAGGAATACCAGGGAATACAGCACAGGTAGGAAGGAGGCTGCAAACCTCCTGATGCCTTCTTTGCTGCATGGTTTTGGAGCATCGTAATAAGTATCGTAATACTCATAAAAGGTTGAGCGTTCAACTTCAAGGGACTCTGTACTTGAAGAACTCATATTCTTTTCCCTCGGTTCTGAGAAGGGAAGAATATAAAAATATCAGTGACTTTCAGTGCGCCAAGACCATGTGGTTACTCCACAAACCTGAATCACAAGTGGCTGACTCGCAGCTCGGCACACGACTCACTGCAGGTTCTCAGACATTATGTAAGCGTTGTGGGATAGATGCATGTGCACACTTGGACAAGGTACTGTCCTTAGCATGCATGTGCTTAGTCCTTGCAGCACTGTGCAACTTGCATGTCAGGCACAAAGGGATGTTCAAATGGGTGACAGGAAAGCAAATGGTAATGAAAGATGTGGGCCACAGGTGTCAAATCAGAGAGGGTTAAGTTCCATATAGAGCAAAGAAAAAGCAAGTTCATTGTTCATAGCAGTTCAGAATTACTCTCACCCACCTTTTCCATCAGGCATATGTCACCCACCATAAGAAGACAGAGATAAACATGCATCAGACTTTTCTTATGAAATTACATTTACTGAAAGATGTCATGAGCTTTCAGTAAGTGCCTACTTTCAGTATCTAAATGAGGAATTTGTCATATTCATATGTATGTTCTTTTCTAATAGGCAGATACAGAGTTTTAAGTGATGTAAGTTGGACGCAGGGCAAATATATTGCTGACTTACGAGTCCATGTGTTATTTGCATCACAGCATCATTCTTTTAGCCTAACATACCAGAAATTCAAGTCTGACATCTGTTCTTACTTGTGTGTTATTCACATCACAAGAAGCATTTTTTAAACCTAACATATCAGAACTCGAAGCCTGAACTATGTTCTTCCCCTTTGTCTTCATTTTATGAATAGAAAGCAGAAGAGAAGTGAGTTTCTTTGCTTTACTTGTCTTTGCCCTGTGTTGCTGCTACATACCAGCAAACATTGACTATCATTAATCTGAGATCTACTGTGTGTAGTCACAAGCATGACACCTTTCCAGCCTAGAGTTCTGTTCCATTCTACACAGAGAGGAATTTAGTCTGATTTACAAGTAACAAGGACAGAACTGTTTGACAGCAATGGTGTAGAAATGACAGCTTTGCAGCAACTGCACCCAGACATACCTGAATCTAATCTAGGTTCAGCATAAAATATTTGAATACTTAAAAACATATTCTCACAGAAGACACCCACTTCTGATGATGCAAGAATTCTCAAAACTGCCTAAAAAATTACATGAGCAGCTATAAAAGGTAAACGAAAAAACATTACATTCACACATATCATGAGTGTACATGATACACAAATGTTTGAGCAATTGCATTTTATGAATTTTACCTTTTCTCCTCCTTTCTTCTCAGATGATGTGAAGAAGCTTCTTTGCTCTAAGGGTGCAAAATCACTTGCTTCTCTTCAGGTAGCTCTGCCTAGGAGCTGCTACCCACACACCAGCTGTAAAAAGCAGATGACACTAGGTATCTGTGTCTCTTAGCGGAAGCTTCGACTTCCTTAGATTGTATCACAAGTACTTCTCTCCTCAGTGCTCATCAGAGATAGTCCCTTTAAGTCAGAAATAGAATTAAGCACACCTTATAATGTTTAAAAAAACACAGTTTCCACTGGGAGAATGATTACGTAGTTAAAGCAGTTTTATCTAATCCAACAATCATTAAAACTGATGTCAGTAAGCATATATGTCACTCAGCTGTCATTAAACTGAAAACTCATTCTTTTCTTAATCTCAGAAAAAAAAATTGAAGAATCATCTGTAGTGAGCAGAGAGGAGGCAGACACTTGGTGGGTGTGTGGGATGTGTGTTTCTAGTCCTTCTCTGACAGATAACTAATTTTGCAAGTTGCATTATGTAATTTTAGAAGAAAAAAGCTGTATAGATTTAGTGTAAGGAAGGCTCCTTTTAATCACTGTTGTCTGATCTTCTTAACTCCTACTTATCTTACAAAAAAAAAAGGAATGAAGGCATGTTAATTCACACTACCTTTTTGCTTGATGTTTTCTGTCACAGGTTTTATATACCTCCTACCATTGACCAGCACAAAATGTAACACTGGTGAAAATATTGAATAACAAGTAGGATGTGCGCACACACGTGTGGTCTGAGGGCAGAGCGGGCAAAGTGCTGAGGTTTACTGTGGCTCTCTGTCACTGCAGGAAGCTCAGCAGCTTCTATGAATTTCTCTTGAGAGTGAGATGAGCTTTGTCTTTTGGAGGATCCTGAGAAGGGAGAAGAGAGCACAGAGGACATTTGGTAGTCAAGCGGGATGGTTGTGAGTCCTGCTAAGAGAACAGCTGTGCTGGCAGCTAGCAGGTGCTGGTCTCTGTTTTCCAGAAAAGGCCAGCCAAGCAGAAGTACAAGCCATTTCTCAAAGCAGGGGAGCCTGCTTTCTTGTGATCAGCATAAACTGAAAGGACACACAGAGAAGCAGAAACAAGAAATCTACAGAAGGTGGTAGTGAGAGTAGGATGAATCTGACATCTCTGTCCACAAGAGATTATACGTTTTCTTGTTCTCTGGTGTTATTACAGACACAGGTATAGCTTTTGTTCAGTTATGCTATTTGCTGCTATCTCATATGCCTCTGACACTATTACACCTCCCAATAACTTATGTTTGGCTGAAAAGCTTATTGGAAGACAGCATGAGATGCAGGATCTATTGGTTTCAGGTTTTGCCAGAATAAAAAAAATTGTATGGGAAGGACCCTGTCAATCATCTTTCACAAGCTGCATCTGTAGAGATTTTTAAATCAGTCTCTGAGAGATGTTCCTCCAGTATGGATGATCACATACATTTTTCTCTTCAGTTTATTAGCAGTCCTTAAAGGATGTGGACATCAGATAAGCAGACAACACTGTTGTACCCCTTTCATCAGCTCTGCTCACAGAAACCAGAAGTTGTTCCTTTTGTTGTTCTTTTGTCTCTGTAAGGACCTCAATAATCTCTTATTTGACGTGTTGTTGCACTAGAGCCACAAGTTCAGGTCTTCAGCCACAATAACTATAACAGAAAATCTTTCTTTGAGTACATGCTTTTCAGGAAAAAAACACCTCTTGCTCTTTATAATGCTTTCTTAGCCATTGATGTTTCTTAGTTCTGGCTGTAAATTTTTTCTCCTCAATAAACCACCATGCATCTGCATGCTTAGTTTGTCCCACTCTTTATTTTCAGCTCTATCAGACTGGGTATCTTTTTTGAATTTCATCAGTGATGATTATTCTTGATTTCCAGATGAAGAGGTGAATAGAACTGAATCTGGATATTAAATCTCTTTGATCTGTAAGAAGCCTGTTCAATTAAGAAATGACTTCCCATCAGCAGCAACTTTTTGCGAGATGTGTTGACCATCATCAGCAATCTTTCAAGACCTGTCCTTAGATAGAACACAGGCCACACTTCAGATATGTTTCTGATCTTTCAGGCATACTGTCAGCAGGGAAAAAGTCTGCAGCCATGTGAACTCCAGTTTAGAATGATCCATATGGCACTAGCCTGAAGAAAGCACCTACCTGGCACAGTGCCTTTTGCCCAGTCCATCTTTGGGAGGCTTTATGCACCTGCCATAAAACCAGCTCACTTCACGCTAAATCACTGAATGGGAAGGGCTGTCTTTGTAAGGACACTGAGCAAGAGTGTTTCTGCAGAAAGAGGAATGCTCAGCCACAAAAAAGAGAAAAATGGTTGCAGCTCAAATGCTGAAAACTTATGACGTGTGAACTCCAGAAAATGAAGATTAAAAAATATATCTGCCAGTTCGTGAAAATCAAGAGGATGAGAATGAATCCTGAAATACCTTCTGATGGCTTTCCAATGAACAGAGTCCCTGGGAGAACCTGCAAGGAAAACTGGAGAGAAAACAGGAAAAAAAACCCCGAAATCTCTGAGCAAATGAGACAATGCAGAAAATAGAGGAAAAGAGTTGTGAGTGCAGGTCCTGCAATTTCTTGGAGAGAAAGAAGAGTGGAAGGGACTGAGTATAACTGTAGGCTCCAGTAGGGGAGTTCTGAAGTCCCCTTGTAACACATGGCAGCCTGTCTTTTTCAGATGCTTCATGGAGATACCTGGCAGAGACTAAGAAAAGGACAATGGCAGGAGCTGGCAAGGTTATGGGGAAAGGGGGAAGCATTCTCAGTGATGCTACTGTAAAACTAAAGGTTTTCCAGGGGAAGAAAAGGTCATTTTACCTCTTTACTAAATGGTATCAGGATATGTGGCACCCACCAAATAAATCACGAGTGCTCAGGGGTGGACCAAACCTGATTGGCCCAACTGGAAGGAGATTAACCTTTTATATGGGATGATGTGTGTGGAGGGGGGACATTAAATGCAACAGGAAGGAGCTTAATAAAAGCAGATTGTGGAACAACCCCATACCATAAAAAACTTTGCTTCTCACCAGAAGATTATCTCAGCCACTCCCATCTTTTATGGGAAGTCTTGCCATTAATTTGACATTTTACAGGAGGCATAGGAATCTTGCCCAAGGAAGGACTGGAGATAGACATTTACCTAACCCACTAACTAGGCTGTGAGATACTTCCCATTGATATGCCAGTGCACCATCCATTCTGTCTGATCTCAGTGCTGGCCAGGGACAGATGGTTCAGACAAGTCCTCATTGGAAGAGGCTGGCCCTCAAGAGAAGCAGAATGACAGTAAATAAAAAGGCATGACTACTGCAAGAATTAGTGTTTTGATTGATTGTGTGGATCAGCGCAGGATCCAGGCTGCCAAAGTCCCCGATGGACAAACATTTACCTTTCTCATCAAACCATCCTCTCCATCAGGTGGGCAGCTCCTTTGTGTCTAGTCTTCTTTTGCAGTTCAGGTGAATTTGGATCACAGCTTGCACATCTGTAGCTCCCATCCTTCCTTGTCAGCAGTGTTTGTGCTACCAGTTCATTGTACAGTTCTTTTCTTTGTAATGTATTCCAAATTTCCTGCAGCAAAACTGAGAGCAATATGAGAGAGAACTTAAAAAAGGAAGTGAATAATTTCCTAGTTTTAGAGACAACTACTGTTGTTGTTTCTCAGATGATTCACTCACAATTTGCTTCAATCTTTTTGAATGCATGAATTCCCTTCAGCTAAGAAAACTGTTTGTGCTGACAAGGAAATTATTTAAGCCAAAACCATCTTTTCCTTCTCCAATGCTAAGCTCCAATTACCCTCATCTTTTTTTCTTTCAGTGGACCAGTCCTGTGCTTTCTACTGTTTGTATCCACTGGTGATTCTGTGAATGGTGTCAGTCATCCTTTTCCTTAGCCTAATTTGCTCTCTTTCTACATGCTGTGCTTGCAAAGCTCCTATAGACAGAACTCTTCATAATAAAAAGAACTGAAACTCCACACCTCAAACATGACAGAAATAAACATTTTTTCTGCTGAATTTTACTTAAAATAAAAATTACTGAAACATGAGTTTTATTCTTCTTAAATGTGAAATTGCACAGCAGGGAGCTTTCTTGGTCATGTTAAGTGATCTGTTAAATGTCACCAAGCAGTTTCTACAGGTAGGTAAGAAATTTGGGCTGTTTCCACTCTGAGGAGCAGTTGATACCTGAGATTTAGTTAATTTTTTCCTAAATGTCCCACCCATCACCAAATCATCATTATGATGTCCTGTTAAAGGCTGGTCTTTCTGAAGGAAAAAAAAAAAAGGCAAGGCAGTAGTGAATAGCAGAAGTATTCTCAGGCCTTTGTTTGTTGTTTATTGGGATGAGTTTATATATAGAGGAAGGATGACAGTGTGGTGTAAAGGCTTTGTGATCTGTGTGCCTTGTGTTGGTGCCCCCAAGACTCCAACACTTCAGTTGCTGGTAGCCTTTAAAAGCTTATGAAATGACTGGCCTTATCCTAAACACCTACATCTTCAAACTTTCTCCTGATATGTTCCTCCCATGGCAGATGTAATATAAAGGAAGCTGTCACCCTGAATTTCTACAGCCTTCTGAGAATTTTTAAAGCCTTCTGAGAATCTTTGGAGTTTTCTGACTTTCCTAAAACTTTTCAAATGTTTACATGTTGGAGTCTTTCAAGGACTTTGCAGGAAAAACAATCATTGTTTACATTCCTCTCTCAAGGAGAGACCTTTGATGGACTTTTGTCTCTGCCAGTGTGGATGGTGAGGTGGCAACTTCTCCCTCCAATCCAGAGGCAATCCCTGGAAAACTATATAAACCCTAGTTGTAAATAAACTTTCTCTTTCCTGCCTTTGGAGCTCACTTTGTGTGCTGTGCCTTCATTCCATGTCCTGTTGTGACAGGAGGCTACTTAAAAAACTAAAGTATTTACAGAGGATCAAGAATGAGAAAGAGCTAACACTTGATCTTACTGATTACTAATCTTTACATGTTTGGTAAGGCCCAGGCATGGAAAAGCTGTTTCACTGCAAGAGCTGTTCAGCCAACTTATACAATATTCAGTTCACTTTTAATAGGAAGGGAAACCACTCAGGCCACCAAAATAAAACTGTGACAGTCACAGCAAAAGGTTTTCATTGGAGCATCTCTGTCATCTTTGTGATTCACAGGATATTTTGATGTGCTTTGTGAATTGTTGGTGAAACTACCTGTAGTTAATTTTACATCCACAGACTTCCATTTGCTCACAAGCAAATAAAACCTCAGAGAAATTGATGTTTCTTCCATCAGCACAATGTAACGACAACTTTTTTCGTAATTTCATAAACATATTTTTTACACTCTGTACTTGTTCATCAGTAACTTGCTCATCACTTGCTTGACTGAGGTGTCATGTTTTAACCATGAATGGCTTTCAGGTCCAGTGGAGTTTAATAATGCCACCTTCTGGTGGGAACGCAGAGAAAGCACTGACACTAAAGATGGGCAAAGGAATGACGGAGTGAGCTTAGGGAGAGGGCCCTGTGTGAGCACGGGTGATTACAGGGATACTGAGAAGGTGTGGTGACTCTGGAAATATTTGGCTCCAGATGCTGTTAGCCTTGTGCAAAAAGATGTATGCCACTGTCTACTGCTGCCCCTTCTGAATGTGACTTGAACTGTAAACCCTGGCTTGGGCATTCTGTGTGGTTTTTATTGTAACTTGAATTTTGTCCATCCTTTCACTGTAGCCTCATGCAACGTGAACTACCAGGAGGATCTGGAGAGCAAGGCTGAGCAATGAGACCAAGGAAAAGGAGCTGAATAAGAGATCAAGAGAGTGTAAGACTTAACAATTTAAATTTGGGCTCCCCTGGGGAAAAAAAACAAACAAACCAAAACCAACCAACCAAACAAAAAAACCCAAACCCAAAACCAACCAAACAAAAAACCCCACACCAAACCAAACCAGAAAAAACCAAAACCCCCCCAACAAACAAACAAACAAGCTGATCACAGAATGAAGATACCTGTTTTCTAAGACAGGAGTCCAAGGGGGACTACAATAAGGCAGAGACTCATTGCAGAGGGGCTCTGAAGCCACTTAGGGGTTATAACCTGGTAAATTTTAGTCAGTTCTAATACTGCCTCTCCCAAAACAGGCAAACGCAGTTTTGAGCCTCCTCAGATGCTCCTTCCAGAGCAAAGAAGATGTGAGGTGAAGGTCCCTCATCTGTACCAGAAGGCCTAGCGTGTCATCCCTAGGAAGTGCTGGAGAAGCAATTCCTGGGCATGCTGACCCCATTCCCCATCCCTGGCTGGTCAAAGGCCATTAGCACTGCTGGTTGAGGCCCTTCCAGTGGGAAATGTTCCTCACTGCCTTGTGCTTCAGCTATGGCCAAACTGGGATCCATGTTGCTCAGCAATTGCCTGGGGCAAAGTGGGTGGCAAAGGGCTGTGGACAAAGGTGGTTCAACAACCTGCTCCAGGTGTGCTGCAGATTTACCATTTCCTTCTGGTCCACTCCTACCTGGTTGGAGACTGGAAAAATTATTGAAGCAGCAGCTCAGGGTTTCAAGCAGCTCTCACCTGTAAAGACCCGTCCTGCTCCGGGGCAGAGGAGATTCCTCATGGGAACAGTAGCTCGTGTGTGACACCAGGGGGAACTGTCTTGTCCCAGATGCGTGGAGCCATCGCCCTCTGCTTCCTCAGCTTTGTCGGCGTCCTCCGACCTGCCCTGCAAGTCCGGGCCACTGCAATCTCCGCTGACATTTCTGTGCCTCTCGGTGGCGCCGGCGTTAATTTTAATGTAGCAAATTTATGGCCAAAACGCGAACTCCTCGCGGGAGAAACGCAGCTTCTCAGTTGTCTGCCTCGTCCGGGCATATTGGACCTCTGTGTTGTGCGACTGCTGTGCTGCAGCTGGATATGGAGCAGTGACAAATACATGCAATTTATCAGACTTAAAATCTGAGAGGAGTGGAAAACAGACTGCTCCAGTGACAGATGCATTTGAAAGGCGGAATATATCCCCTGTGTAGTGAAACAGCAGTGCCAGAGCTCTTGCTAGCATTCTCTATCCCATTCACTAAACTCTGCGATACAAAGTTCATGTGCTCCTACCTGCTGATTGAAATATCATGGTTGGAAATGTGGTAAATGGAAACTGTTCTTCAAAACCAAACCATTTTCCTCATGTCCAATGGGAGTTATTTCACAGTATTTCTTTAGGGAGAAGAATGAAAAATGCAATAGATTAATATTTTTGTGTTTCCTATTAGTGTAACAAACAAAATCAGGCAGGAACAAATGGTGGATTTTTTTTCCCATTTTGAAAACCATGTGTTAACACTGGCCCCGTAAAACATAGATCTTGAGGTTTGGGTGTGTATGGTGAAAACCAAACTCTTACACTGGCTACCAAGTAAATTAGGAAGTTCTGCTTACAAGTGGCAGCAGAATTATTGCTAACTTCAACAGAAACTATATGTATGTGGTTAAGTGTCAGAAACCAATTTTTAATAGTTAAAAATTGTTCTCAATTTTTGCTTTGATTATTGAACTTGTATTTCAAAATAATAACACAGATTTTCATTAGAGTTTCAGGTGTCCTACAGAGTTAAGAAAATGAAGTGCAAAAAGTAGAACTTTGCGCAGGAGTAAGTTTGTTCTTAATACAGAAAATATTTAATTCAGTGGCTATTTTAGAAGTGGTGTGTTAATGGCCTTTGGCAAATATGCATCATGCAAGGGCTATAACTACAAAGGAAAGACATTGCCAGATGGCACCTCAAAAAGCAACAGTGGGTAGAGATAGTGCAACTTCAGATTTTCTTTGAAAAATTCTCATTTGTTTTTTAGTGATAGCAGGACTTGGGATTTACATGGATCAGACTTTTTCCCTGTTGTCCTGCTAAGACAAGGGCCTTGTATCAGTCATAAGATCTCACTGAGGGACCTCACAAAGGTTAAAGAGACAAAATGGAAATGACAGACATTAACCCATAATCCATTAATTCATTAATAGTTTCTCTGTGAAGAATGTCATTAAAACTTCAGACTACCCTGGGCCAGGACTTCAAATTCACTCCCACCAAATGCTGAATCCAATGGAAATATGTGGGTAGTGACTGGATCCTTCTGATCCCATGTTGAAAATGACAACTTTCACTGCTGAGCAATTTCTCAGGCAATGTGATCCTTTGACCCACTGCACTTCTAAGCTTTTTGTATAAGGCTTTTGTTGAAAAACCCAGGAATCCAAAGTGGGTTTAAAAAAAAAAATTAAAAAAAAAAAGGAAGAAAAATAAATCCTATTGTTTTGGAATGTGTTGTAATATTTTAATGAGATGCATTCACAGTGGCACCTAAAAAGATACTGATATCCGTGTATCTCACTGCAAGCAGTTCAGCTGAATATGTGTCTTGTTCATTCTATTTTTAAGTAGAACATGAAATATAGTCATGAACCTGTCGAGGAAATTTGGATTCAGGTTTTACTAGTTCCTCAAACTTAACCCAGTTGGGAAAAGATTTATGGTAAGTGTCAGTGTGATTCTCAAACAGGAAAAAGTTGATAATGCTGAAAAATTAGGATGCAAATATAGCTCATCACCCCTCAAAACCCCAAAGCCCAACACCCACCCCCCAAACCCAGAGATTTCCTCACCTCCTTTTTGCACAACTAAATACTATTCAACGGATAGATACAAGTGTGTGTGCATTTCCATGTGTAAATTGTGACTTGCTGAGTAAGCAAAAGTCTGTCAGGCAGACTTTTATGACCTTAGTTTATGGCAGGTGAAAAGGTTTTATTCCATACTGAGAAAGTGGTTTACTTTCTGATGGGTAATGGGTAGGAACTGGATGTTGCTGGTCCTCAGAGATGTGTTGATCCAGTCTAAGGATAAATGTATCATTAGTGCTGTACATAGAAAAGCTTTGCAGGTCATAAACTAAACAGGCAGTTAGAAAACACCAGTATCCTGCTGCAGAGGTTTTGAAAGAGAAGTTGTGTCTTTAAATAAAGGCTACAATTAACTGAAAGTCCAGTTCTTAAAGAGACATCAATGGGCTTTCCATCAGGCTTGAATGGTGCAGTGCAGCAAAGGGTAGCAATGCCTGTCTCAGCTTGCAGCTGAACCCAGACCTGGTAAAGTTTGCTACCTACTGATCTCAGTGCACTGGTATGTCCCATGAAGGCCAAAGTTTTTTAAGGAACAATTATAATACTCTTCTTGTTAATATAAAAAAATATGAAAATGGTGATTTTGGTTTTCACTTGGGTTTTTAAAAGATTTACTGCTGCTCTTATGAGGAGGCACCTGCATAAACTAGAGGTTTATTGTGGAGCCAAATGTCTAGAAACCCCCTGAAGTTTTTAATCTCATACAAATGTTCACATATTGAGCAAGAAAATCATGAAAATAAATGGCAAACACAATAACTTGCAAATGCGTGGCATAAAACTTGACAATGTTATGCTGGCAATCCTTGGAAGTATTCCATTGCAGTGTGGCAGAGAAGACAGGAGTGCAGGTTTTCAGGAGGGGCCCTTGACTTGGAAGTGAAGGGTTTTTGCAGCTTGCAGAGGACCCAGGGCTGACAAGGCAACCTCACTCACAGTAGCAAGTCTGCCCTGCCAGGGGGAGATGCATCTGGAAGGAGAGGGATGCATTGTGCAGGTGATGGGTAGGATTGCTGGGGAACCACTGGGTCAAAGCAGCAAAAACTTCTCCTTTCCTGGAAAGCTGGCATCATGGTCTGAGTTTCCACCTTTCACTCTGAAGACAGCACATGGATCATATTTAAAGGTGCCTTTTACTCTTCCCACTCAGTAACTCACCATTGTCTGGAAAATCAAAGGGAAGTTAAATAAACCAAGCACGATTGCATTGCTCAGTTTGGCAATCCACCATTTTCAGGCTGACTTCATGCAGATAACTTCTTGTTTAGTCTCACAGCCTTCCTCTTTCTTTCTGCACATCTTGGCATTTCTTCAAAAAGCATTGTAAAAATACCATTTCTTAAAATACCACTTTCCTGGGGGTAGGGACAAACAAAGCTACCCTATATCACTTGATTAGGCAGATCAAATTTTGAAAAAATAATTTAATTTCAAGAGACACTCATGCTACACTTAAGCTTAGACAGCAAGTCTAGAAGTCCACTTACAGCTGAAAATTACAAAACTGGGCATAGAGAATATATTTCCACCAAATACAAAGGGTTTTATGAAAATGTGGTATGGGGTTTTTTTTATTTGTTTGTTTTGTTTTGATTTGTTTTGTTTTTACTGTAGATTGTAATGAATGTTCAGTAGCAAAAAGTGGAATATTTGTGTAATTATTGCCATTGGAAAATTGCTCAATGGACACACTCTCCTCATTTTCTAGGAAACAAGGTGGTACTAAGGTCCACAAAGAAAGGCCCTACTCCTCCCCTTGACAGTCCAAAAAAACTTTTTTGTGTTAGTTCAAAAGTGAGAGTGTTTCTTCAGATTTGACACATTACCAGTTCCATCAGTGTAAAGAAATAGGGTTCTGCTGTCATGGGCCTGTTTCGTAAGATTGGTCCTTGATTTTTCCTTGACAGGTGATTTCAGCTTCATTATTGGCAACAGTCCTTTTTCCACTCACCTAACTCTAGTCCACAGTGCCAATAAATTCTCCTTTGCTCTTGCAGCATATGATGACAGGGATGCCCAGGTAAAGGACTCAGTTGTCTGATGGACATTTTGCTTCACCAGTGCATTGTTACTGCATAAGTAAAAAGGATACTTGGAGGCTGTGGAGTGCACATAGGAAATGTGTCCTCTGGGATGCATTAAGTCTGGGCACAGCTGCAGTTTTCCCTGGGGAAATCAGCTGTGGTGGGACAGGCCCCAAAGCTTGAGGAAGGTTGTGGTGAGCAGCATGGGCAAGTAGTTATTTTGTCCCCAAAGCCATTGTCTGTGACAGTGTAGACACGGTTGGTGTTTACAACATGTGGCAAGCAGGGCATGGGTGAGAGGCAGGCACTTACTGTGCTCAGCTTGATCATGCTATATTTGGACCAAGCACAGGGATGTTCAAACCCATACTTTTAGTTCCCTATGTTCCAGGGGGTGCTGATATCCCCTGGGGATGTGGGGATGTGCTGAGTGAAGGGCTCCACTGAGCTCTGGCATTTGGCTGAGGCCAAACCCCTGGAAATCAAGAAATACACCAACTGGCATATCTCTAATCCTAAAGAACGGATCAGAGACCCTTGCTCTGATTATTGCATGCTATAAACACAGAGTGAACAGGTGACACTAAACACATATTCAGAAATAACTCCTTTTCTTTATAAACACTGGGATTTTATTACACATGAAAGCACAGTTAAAACATTTGTTGCAATCAATAACCACAAAATGACTTTCTTATGGATATATAGCATGAAAAATACACCCCTTTATTATCAAAAACCTTCCCCTCTCCTAAAAGTCAGTCACCATTCATTAAAGAGATTTCTCTTAAAAAATGGGTTTAGGTCTATGTACATCAGTATCACATGCACATATGCTGACACATGCACGAGTTCTAATGACGGAACTGTTCAAAAGGTTCCCTACCCTTAAATTCTTCTCCACCTCCTTTTCTAGGCACAGAGTGCTCCTTTTGTTTCTACTTTCCCTCCTCATTGCTCTTGATTCCATTCCATGTCCAGCACTGACATATTGTACTGCTTTTGTTTTTAAAAAATGCTTAACTAGAGGCATGACAGTAATTCCGTGCAGCCATAAAGGCTCATCACAGGGGTGAATGCAACCCCTCAGTGGTTGTTATCCCTGCAGGAGACACATATTGATACATTTCTCCTTCCGAGACCCTTTTAGAGGAAGACAGATCCTTCCTGGTCGCTGGTGTTCAGGGTTATGTTGCTGTTCACCACACTTTCCGCATAACTAACTGAATGACGGACCTGGTAGCGATTGCAGGGCCCACAGAAACACAGGAATGGACAGTACTTCAAGCAGACATGATAAAGGTATTTCCTGAATTTTTCCCCAGCAAAGGCATAGATAAGAGGATTGAGACAACAGTGACTGAATGCAATGGTTTCGGTCAGGTGCATTGCGTAGTCCAGTGACTTAATTTGGTTGCAATTTGTGAATAACTCATAGTGACTTAAAGTATCTAGAAAAATCAGTACATTGTAGGGGGACCAAAACAGAAAAAACACCAGCACTACAACCAAGATCAGTTTTATGGCTCGTGCTTTTTTCTGATTTTTGCAGGACAGGAGGGTTTTGATGATCCCACAGTAGCAATAGAATATGATACAGACTGGGATGAAAAAGCCGATGGTGTTCAGCTCCATATTGCAGAACACTGGCCAGATGTTCTCCAGCTTCTCTGGGAAGACAGCAATGCAGTCATTTTCCACGAGCTGGGAGAACACAAAATGTGGCACTGACACTAAAACCGCTATTGCCCACACTCCGCAGGTTACAAGAAAGCCGTGTCTTACTGTTCTGGATTTCAGAGAGTAAGTTGCCCGGACAATGGCCAAGTACCTGTCAATGCTGATAACAGTGATAAAGAACATGCCCCCAAAGAAACCAATGTAATACAGTGAGGAAACAGCTGTACATGCGATAGTCCCAAGGGTCCATCCACGGACCGTGTTGGATGCCCAGAACGGGAGGGAGATCACAAAGAGAAGGTCAGAGACAGCCAAGTTCAGGAGATAGATGTCAGTGATACTTTTTTTATTGCCTTTCACAATGGCAAAAACCACCATTAGATTCCCTGTGAGGCCGAGAGCAAACACCACAACGTAAAATATCGGCAGAAATATTTTCCCAAACTCTTGGACGTCGGTTTTATTGCAGGAGAAAGCATGTTCATCATAAGCATATTCAGCTGTGGTTTCTGTGTATGCTTCTGTCATGCTGGATTTGCTGGCTAGAGGCAAAATGGAAAGAATAAAGTAGTTAATATTAGAATGATCTTCTATGTGCTGTGGTAAAATACTGAGAGACTGCACCAAGCATGCTTCGGGATTTTGTCACTGTTTATTTTAGTGAGGGTTGTATTACTGTGGAGTTAATGGTAGTTAAGTTATGACAAAAGCCCAGTTTCAGTTCTTACATGTATTTCACTGAAAATTAACTCTTTAGGATAAGCAAAAAATTAATGAGAATTTCAAGGGCTGTCACATAAGCCCCTACTTATTGAAGTACAGCAGGAGCAGCAGCAAGCTGAGATCTGTCTGAGCTGGGCACGTGGTGCATGGCTGCTCCACGAGCACTGCAGGTGCTCTGCCAGTCTGTGGGCAGTGCTTGGCAGGAAACAATAGTTCACAAGTAGATGCTGACAACAGATTCAGTGCCTGTCAACACCTCATCTCCCCTCCCACTAACCCTGGGCTGGAAGGGTGGCAAGACACCTAGTTTGGCCAGGCCTGAGCTGATGCTTGCTGATAAGGGAGGAGCAAGTCTGCACTGGGACATTGCTGGCAGCAAGTATACCTTTGATGAGGCTTTTCTAAAAATCATCCTATGATCAAAAGAAGAGAAAATACATTGACCCTTTTCCTCAAGCAACAAAGCATCTTGTGACTGCTCTGGCTGTGAGGCTGGAGCCAGGAATTCACCTTGGCTGAATCCAAAGAGAGTATGGGGTGCAGGTATGTGACCTCTGGGCTCACTGGTCTGCGCACCCAAAAACTCAGAGCACCTGCCAATTCATCTGCTCTCCTTTTGGATGTGGTGTTCAAGTCTCTGCAAAGATTTCTGTTTGCAAGGAATCAAAAATCCTATAGGAGTGCAGAGGTTGCTGTATTCAGTCTGCTCCCTCCCTGGCTGGGTAAAGAGCTTGTAAGTATCTATTACTTGCTCTTGCTATAGGAGATGAAAGAAAGTGAGTGTGATACACTGTGCAGAAGCCCAGGGAGATGATAACATGGCCAGACCAGCCTATTAAAGCTAAGACTGAAAGAAAAGTGAACAAAACTGCAACTAATAACTACCCCTTGGCCACAGTGTCACCATCTTCTTCTGCCCCAGTGCCTGTACAGAAGGGACTTAGTTCAGTGACCATAGGCTGTCTCTGATAGAGATGTTTGCATCTCCTGTTAGTGGGAGATGTAGTCAGTACAGCCAACAAAGAGCAGTGCAATGCAGGTCAGGCCAAATCTGCTTTAAGACAATACAGACTTCTTTCCAGACTGCTGACCACACTGATGAAACTTCTTTTCCCAAATATAAGGCGAGCATGGACACACTGCTCAGCAGTAGGTGCTGATGGTGTACAGCTACTCTGACTCCTGACACTTACAGCTAAGTGATTGGAATCCACATTTCATTCCACAGCAGTAGTTTTTATACCCTCTGTTTCAAAGAAGACATGCAAGACTAAACATGAAAAAAAGATGCCCTCAGGCATGAGACAGTTTTCTATGACACGGTGGTAACTACAACAATCTTCCCCATGAGTAGCTACTGTGACCATACCAACATTTTCTCCTAATGCCTCATTGCCAGAACATCATTTGTGGTGTAGGCTGTGAAGTTCTGGCCTATTATTTTGTAGCAATATCTTAAAGAGGGTATTTTTTGTACTAGTTGGAAATGCAAGCTCTCAATTTAAAAATATCCTTTTTAATCTGAACGTTCAAGTCCTAATGATTAGCACTGGCAGACTCTTGAAAACATCTTTGTGGTTTGCACAGGAAAAGTGGGCTAGAAAATGTTGTCTCAGCACTGGTAGTTCTGGGACATGGGCACAATTTGGGGAAAACTGTTTGCAGCAGGCAGGCACACCCAAGGGCAGAGCAGCTCTTGCAGTATCTGTCCACTTGAACTGGGAGCTGAGTCTGCTCTCAGAGTCTGTCCAGCCCCTGCCTGTCAGTCTGTCAGCACCCCCAGCTCCTTTGTCACTGAGCTGTTACTGCGCCCTTCTGTGCAGTGCCGCCTTTCTCTGTGGGCTCATGTGCTCCACAGCT
The DNA here is from genome assembly GCA_013397195.1 of Hylia prasina. NCBI lineage: Eukaryota > Metazoa > Chordata > Aves > Passeriformes > Sylviidae > Hylia > Hylia prasina. Next base: position 140,027 of record VYXD01002165.1, on the reverse strand, counting down.
GGCTCTTCACTGATGCAGCCCTAGCTGAGGGCTGCAGAAGTGACTGACTGGGACAGGAGCACCTGCCTAGGAGAAGACTCTGGGTTTGGTCAGCCTCAACAAGAGATGTCTCAAGAGGGATTTAGCAAGAAAGTGTAAAGGTGAAGCAGACAACTTTCATCAGGGGACTATAAAGCAATAGCCACAGGAAATCACTACTTAATGTTTTGAAAACAAAATTTTGCCATGATGGTGATCAAACACCAGGACAGAGCTCCAGGGAGGTTGTGGAATCTAATCCCTGGAGGTACTTGAAACTCAGCTGGCCCTGCTCTGTGCATGGGTTTGGACAAGACACCTCCAGAAGTCCCGTCCTATCCTTGTGACTCTGGCAATGCCAGACAGAGATCATGATGTTTCTGCAAAATGTCCCAGCTTCTTCTCTGCTGTGTCAGCTCCTGGTTCAGACGTCATTCCTGGTGTAACAACCAGCAGTCTCATCAGACAAAGAGGAAGAAAAACTGATCAAAGCTTGCTCATATCCCCTTAACACCTTTGCTAATTGTCATCCAGAGAGGGCTGTTCAGTGGCGCTTGTCTTGACTGTGCTGTGTGGAATCCCTGCTCTGGAGAGAGGGAACACACATTACTTTGCTCACCTCTCTAAGAGCCTCTAGCTGTGCTGCTTTTTAACATGCTTGCTCCCTTAATTCATATCTAGAAAGGCAGCTTTCTAGATATCTGGAGAGTTTCCATATGTGTCCATAGAAGTCACTGTGCTCTGTTGGACACAGGATATCACACATATAAGGAGATGCAGCTCCCACCAGGGGTTAGCCCTCAGGTCTGGCAGACTTCTGCACAGACTTCTGAACTGGCATTGCCTGGAGAGAAACCTGGGTATGGGAATGGCCACCTTCTTCACTGGAGAACATTTACCCAGATGTGCAGGAGAAACTCCTGGCTTTAGTGAAGCAATCAGAAACCTCACTTGTGCTGGGATATTTCCTGAAATACCTTTTCAGTCAAATAATCTCCTCTAGCTTACTGATGAGGATCATTCATTTCCACAGTTGCAAATTATTTCCTTTACCCTTGGATGCGTGCTTGTGGGGTCTGTGGTACCTGCAACAACGGGAAGGGTAAGATTCTGTATTGCATGTCCAGGGGCAAGCAAGGACTGCACTTACCAAAATGACATTGGTGTTTCAATCTGCTGGCAGTCTATGGCTTGTTCACTACCTAGCTCCTAGATTTAATGTATCAGCAGTCACTCATATTCTTCCACCACCACTCATCCTGCACAGGCAATGCTACCAGTTACTGTCTGAATATTTAGCTCCTCTGATACCACTTTGCTCAGTTTAAATTAATGATACTCCATAGGGGGGCTGTAAATTTCAAAGGGGTCCCAAAACCCAGTCCATGCCAGATAGGGATAATCTGTTGAAATGATATTGTACCTTAAAGAGAGAAACTTAGATTTGACCATCCTCCATACTTTCCTGTCAGGTATTTTCTGTCAGCCCCTGAAAGTCCACTGCAGCACATACCACAGGTTTCTCACCATCAGCTTGAACCCAATTTTCTCTTTTATGCTTACAATAAATGTTCACCTAAGGGACAGAGTGAACTGAAGAGTGTAGAGTATACAGGAGGACTGCAAGGCTTTGAGGTTTCTCCACCAGATATTTTCCCTTGCTGACTATAAGAAATAGTAGATTCACTTCTGCTTCTCATGGAACTGCTCAACCACTTTTCTCTCTCTCCGGATTTCCCCATCGATTTTACACCCTACTGTTCACAAACACTTCTGCTCTTAATCATGTTTATAGCTATCACAAAGACCATAGTCTGCAAGACCAAGACCCCTGTTTCTCAACCCAGCTATTCCCAACCACCATGCACCCCATGTAATACACAAGGAAGTGAAATTGTGAGAGGTCTGCAAACTCCTCTAAGGAACAGAAGTTGCATTTCAGTCTTCAAACAGCACTGGCATCAGGCTGGGTGACACAAGAGCAAATCCTGTTTATGTATCTGATCTTTCCAGGTGTCATCCCTGGCACTTCAGCCAAGTGCCATGTTACCAGGCTTTATGGCCAAAATGAGAGAGATCTACAAGAAGTTTGCCTCCCTGTGATGCTGCTTCTACCACCAAATTAAAAGAAGTGAAGAAAAGTGACCAAATCCAGACCTCTTCCAGAGGGTCACGCTTCATATTTGCACAATATGCTAATAAAGGTATTTCAGCCTCAGAAAGATTTTCACGCCTTAGCATTTCTGAGTGATGCTTACATACTTTTCTCATGCTGGCAAAAGTTTTCAGTGCACACTGAATAGCCTGATGAATCAGCTGGCCCTGGGAAGCTGTAGGCTTTGTGAGAAACCCTGTGAAACCCTACAGGTGTATGTATCTCCCTTTTTCACCTTTAGATCTGAGCTGCCATCACCCTACCCAAATATAAATGCTCTTGCTTTTTTGCATTTGCAATGACACCCACCTGCTTCTTACCAGCTGGTGATTCTCAACAAGAACATAGGGATGACCTCAGGCACTTCCAAATGAAATGTGGTAGCTATGGTGGCACTTCTAACACACAGAAGAAAGAGACTAAAGGAAATAACAGAACTGTGTGAGAGCTAGGAGGAGATAGCACTCTGGGTAAAACTTAACCAGCCTGGCCAAGCAGCTACCACAAAATCATTAGACTGCCAAGGACACCTCTACCCATGGTTTCGGTGATACACCACCCAAAAATTAGGCTTATGGTTAATACATTAACCAGAGATGGGGCCCAGTTGCTAGTCCTCACCCTGCTAGTTCCTGTAATTCACTTCGTTTATTTTTCAGAGCAGGGTGGTTCCATTCATAGGCAATGGAGATGCTTGGGATCCCGTTGGATAGCCAGGATCAAAAGCAAGCCCATCCCACCAAATGCAGTTACTTTAAATCTTCAATTTCAGTCGTTCATTCAGTCCTGAAGTGGGGAGATGTTCTCCCTATTTCTAGGACCTCTACATGAAGACCTTTGAAAGTGGGAAGCAAGGTGAAAAGGCTGATCTGACCTAACCCTGAACTCAGGCAAAATGAATTTAAACTGTTAAGGGGCAGAGTGCAGCTAAGGCCAAATCATTCGGCTTTATAGAAGAGGACTTTTAGTTTGGGCTTGCAAGGTTTAAAAAGGGGGCTGAGTGAGTTGGAACTCTGACTTTTACTGCATCCTTATTTGGTTAACACGTGTCTCCAGCCCAAAGCAAGAACAACAAAACAGTGCAATGGGATTTGGACTAGTTAGACATCAGATCTCAAATGACAGACATCCGTGGGGAAAGCCTTGCTGAACTAGGAGCATTTTTTGTAAAATGTCTGTGGAAATGACAAGTTGAAAACCAAAAACTCTTTGGTGTTTTCATCATTGCTCTGAAAGCACATTGGCAATGAGAGCCGGCAGGGGCACGTGATAAAAGGGTTACATGACTGGAGAGTGATTCAGACAGTCTGGGTAATCTGGGGCTTCCTGGATGATTCACATTTGCCCTAATGTAGCCAAATTTAGCCAAAGTGACATGCTTGGGAGTTAAACAATATGGGCCATGTCTCAACAGTGGGGCATATCCAAAAGGAAACTTGAGTGCAAGAAAAGGATGCAACCCTTAGGTGTTAAAAGAGCTTCCAGATGGGAAGGAACAAAAGAGGGATGACTTTACCACTGCAGAGCTTGATACAGGGGCTGCAGGCATAATTTGGTAACATTTGATTTCACTTTTGCTTGTGTTAATAATCTTGCTAATTATTTGAGTGGGATTAGCTATCTGTTACAGTGATGCACGGAAATTCAAACCAGAAACATGCAAGACAGGAATAAGAAGAACATTTTTAACAGTGAAAGGCTAATGACTGGAACAGACTTCAGGAAAGAAAAGGACATTCTTGTATGTCTGAGGGTCTTCACTTTGAGAGAAGGTATTGGCTGGGAAATGGATTTAGGCCAGAGATAGTGGAGAAGCTCAGCAAGAGAGTGCTGGGTTAAACCCTACAACCCTTGATAGGCAGGCAGGCAGACCTGGTTGGGGCACACTTCTCTTAACAGGCATGACTCTCTTCTGGTAATAAATGACTGAAAAAGCTAAACTGTCCTCTCCTCAGCACTAGCTAGCCCAAATCCTGGGCTGTGACCCCTGGAAGGAAGTAGGAGCTGCTGCTGGCTTTGGATTAGCAGTGAGGCCATCATGATGGCTGTGGAAAGAAAGCAGCACAGTTTGGAGATGTTGCTATCAAATAGCCACCCTGTTGAAACCGGTGTGTTTTCCCACCTAACCAATTCCTTTATCATTCATCCCCAGCCTCTGAGTGAGTGTGGAGTAATGCCACATGCTCAATGCCCCTCCAGTTCTTCCCTGGTGACTTTAAGGTGTAGAATTTCCTTTCTTTGGTGTTTCTTCTTTCTTCTGTCATTTATTCTTAGATCAAATAGACTGTTTCTGTGGCCCATCATAATTCTGCAAACCTAATAATAGTTTTTCAGTTTGGGTGATATAATTTATGGAGGCTTCCCCCAGTAATTAGAGGATAAGTTTTTTAAAAGCAAGTAGTTCTCTGGTATGCTTTGCTATTGAATTTTCCAATTCAAGGTGAAGTTGAAGGTGCAGAAGCATGATGCTGAGGCTTTCAAAGAATTAGGCCACTTAAAGTGTCTTAAGTAAATGACTCAGAAATAGAAGCCGATAAAACAACTGCTGATAAGACTATGACTGAATATTGCCTCTGCAATATTCAGTCATACTCTTATCAGCAGTTGGATCCTTTTACTACGGTATTTAGATCAAAGATATTAAAAAAAAAAAAAGCCACTTCCTTGATCCAATTCTACAGTTTTTACACCAAGACCACAAATTAAATTAGAAGCAGACACCACTAGCTGAAGATGAGAAGCACGTAAATCTGCAAACTTAAAACAATCTTTTTTGGTGAAAAAATATATTTGAAAAGATCAGACTTTGATCGCGGAGGGCAGGAGGAGATAATGTAGAGTCCAAAATCCCTGGAGTCTCTCTAACCTTTGCCTAGGGCATCATAGTTTTGGAAAGTGCTTTCTCAATGGTGCACACCTGGAGGTAACAGCAAGTAACCACAGCACAAGATTTATATTAGCCAATCACATCAAAATTAGGTGCATTCATCATTTATAAAGAAAACACAAAAACATGGACTTTCTGCTGGATGTCTCTGCCAATGTCAAGAGCTTCATCACCTGTCTTTCAAAGCAACAACAGAGGTATTATTTTGAACAAGATCTTGCCCTTGCTCCCTCGGTGCACTGGCCAGGCTGGTGGCCTCACTCAGGCTGTTTGTGCTACCACCACAGTAAAGCAGGCACAGGGGACTGAACCCCGTGGATATCCTGGGCACATCCTGCCCTCAGCAACAACCCCCCAATTCCTGGTTTTGTTGTCCCACCAGAAAGACTTGCTGTGAGCCAGCTGGAAGGGACAGCTGCACCACAGCAGTGTGTGGTTTGCTGGGGCCAAGGAAAGCCCTGCCAAACCCCTGGCAGCTCAAGGAAAGCCCTGCCAAACCCCGTGGCTGCTGGTGCATTTATAGCAAAAGCTGAAGCCTTCAGTGGTTTCAGCTCCTTCCCTCAGCGCTAGGGAAGACAAAGCCCCTCTGAGGCTGACAGGTTGGCCATGCAGGAGCCTTGGTGCCTGAACACTTAATGGAGCAGGGAAGAGGTTCATGTTTCAGGGCATGACCAAGTCTCTTGAGCACGTGAAGCTGTTTCAGAAATGACTTCATGCATTTAGGAAAGATGTCCTGACAGTACGACTCAGACTCCGGCGTCTCCCCTGCATGTTAAAATTGAGGTTCAAAAATCACTGCAATGGTTCTGAAATTTGCATCCACGTCTCTCAGGCTGGTTTTGATCCTATGACCAGAAGCAAGGGATCTCTGCAGAGCTTCTGCAGCCTGAGATGGTTTCCCAGCCGTGCCCTGCTCCCGGGGATCAGCCAGGGGATAGGAAATTAGGTAAATGGTGAGTATTGTTGTAGAGCAGTATTTATTTTGGTCCTCAGAGAAGGGGGAGCACTTTAACTCAGCTGCTGGGGAAGCAGTGGCAGAGCTGAGGGAGCAGGTGCCCTCCCAAGAGCTGTCCCCAAGAAACTGGGTGTTTGGGGTTGTCATCTGACAATGGTGACTGGATGGTGACTGACACGATCAGGTTTTTCTTGGAAAATTTATTTCACAGGTATTTCATCTAGCCTGTTAGTTCCTCTAATTGTCCTTTCTGCTTGCACAGTTGCTCAGGCACTCTGTATGTATTTTTTTTTTTTAATGTATAGCTGACCATTTTGCCAGTGTTTCTTCTTACCTGCTCTTCCTCAGTATTTCTTTTTCCCAGGCTTTCTCTTCTGAAGCAGCATTCAAATTTCTTTTGTATTTTCTGTTGAAGGGACAGCAAAAACAGATTATTATTTGTAGCTATGAGCACTGTTTGTACTTGTTTATGGTTACTGTTGGCTCTGTCCTCTCACTGCCTTTATTGTGGCATCAATTTCCTTCCTGCCCCCACTCCCTTTTTGTGATTAATAATTTCACATTGCCTCAGCATCTCTGAGAAGGCTCTCTAGCAGTGGAAGATCTTTTAAGTCATGTTCTCCATCATTTCAGAGTGCAGAACACATGAAACCTTCCTAACTGTGTATGGAGGAGATTTAACTTCTGGAGTTGCCAGCTCCTTCCTGGGAATATCAAGTTTTCTATGGGATTTACTCTCCATTAATTATGTGTTGTCTTTCATTAAATTTTAGCGTTTTCTTCTCCCTTTTAGACTTTTTCCATGCTGCCCAGGCCCTTTTGATTCATTGCAGTTGCCTTCTTTTATGCTGTCATCCAGTGCCCTGCCTCTGGCTGCACTACCTGCACACAGGGCTTGCCCCAACAGACCAGATTTTGGGAACTACTGGTGTGGATCTGTGTTTATATCACACAAGTAATTAGTGGGTTGCCACCACTCTTTATTATGTATTACCCAAATGTCTCACCCAAACCAGCAGACATCTTCATATAACATCTTTCCTGTGGAAAGCTGAGTCACAGAAAAATCAAGTATGTTATACAGAAAGTTAAGGTTTTTCAAATGTCTTTAATTTCCATTGCTCTCTTGCTGGTCTGTATCAGATGCTTTCTATTGACTCTAACAGATTTTCTGCTTTGGGTTGTCTTTCAGTATCAGTGATGTTTTGGATGTTTGTTCACTAAATAAAACTAGAAGCAAGCACTGCTGGTGAGTTGTGAAATCTCTGTAGACATAGAACAAAAAACTTCTAATGAAGTAGAAGGGCTGCATCTTTTTGTTCTGTGCTTCTAGGTTAATGTTGCACTAGTTATGTATCAGCATTTACTAACCTTGAGGATTTCTATCCAGGGTGAATATTCTTCTTACCACAAGATTCCACAAATAATTAGTGACCGAGTAAAATTTATCTGCCCTGGTTCACTTTGTTAAAAGAAGTGCTTCCCTTTTTACTTTCATAATTTGTAAACTGTACCCACATCATATTTACCCAAATTAAATACCATTTAGGTTCCAAGCACTAAGCAATGAAGAATTTCCTTAAGTTCATGAGACACCATTTCGTCTCATCTTGCTCTGTCAAATTACAGGTAAAATAGAATTGTCTCTTACCTTAATTCATAGCTGCATTGAAAACCAATGTTTTCTTCAAGCTGAGTCTGTTTGGATTTAAATGTATGTTTCCTCTTCTCTAATGCTCATGCCTACATGAACATGTTGGCTTCCTGGGCTGAGCTTCAGGGCTGAGCTGAAAAAGTACTGATGTGCTGTGCTTGGGTCCTGCTGGCTTCTTGTGAAATTGTGAAGTCAGACGCAGCCACTCAGAGGGACAGAAGTACTTACAGGGGACAGGACTTGCATAGAGACAGAAATGCCTGAGGTGCCATGACAGCATGTCAAAGCTGTCACCCCCTCAGTTTTCCCCATTCTATGCAGAATGAGACATTTTTCACTCGCAGTGCAGTGTATAGAAATACAAGTTTGGTACAATGCAGGGTCCTTGAGCTGTGGGAATACAGGAAGCAGCACAGAGGAGTCCAGGTATGGGATGCTAGAAGATGGGGCACGGGCTGGCACTGGGGAGCCCCACAGTTCTACACAACCCACTGATGGTCAGTTAAAAAAAAATGCAGATCTGGAGCTGGCAAAACTGGGATAATGGTAACAGAGAGAACAAAACTAGTATCTAACATACATAAGGGACACTGCCTATAGTAGGTTGTATATAAACCAGTGAAAAGAGAAGAAGGTATAGAAGCATGTTGGAAAACATAGAAAAACAATCCAAAGCAAATCCTAGAAAAAGACAGAAGGAAAATCAGGGTAAACATTGCATTCATCCCAGGGAAGGACTGGATGTGCTGACAGCTGTCTGACACCTCACTTCACCACAAGCATCAGCCTTAGGACCCAAAGGAGCAGGGAAGGAGTGAGCATAACACCAGGAAAATGGGTAGAAACTACGTGTGTTGAAAAAAAATTTAACTGCAATAATGTTCTTGTTTTTCTGCAACCAGCAGATTTAAACTGATAACAATTGGAGCCTTGAGAATGCCATTGCACTCACAATAAATTCTTGGCCCTACCTATGCATACATTGTGCCCCCTCTTTGTCTGTAAACAAGATTTTAAGTATAACATCTCTCTACAGCTCAGAACAAGGGAGTCAGAGTTTAAAATGTTGGGCTGTTCCCTAGTTAAGGACCCTTCCTGGCCCCTGACCCCATCCTGCTCAGGGTTGAACTATGAGTGTGGCACAACTGGGATGCTGTGAAGCACATTGCCAGGCACCACTGGGGCACAAAAAGCAGTTCCTCTGGGATGGAACCTGGCAGGAGGCTGTGCAGTGGGGTGTGTTGTGAGAAACAGACACCACATCCAGTTGGCTGCTGTACCAATACCAAGGCCCTCCAGGACACAAGAAATGTGGTTGTGGAAACACCCCCAGATACTGCCCCTGCCTCAAATGTCAGTGCAGATTAAAATCCTTCTGTCCAAAGGCAGAGTTGTGCTGTCTTCAGGCAGGTTGACCTCGGTGGGATTTCAGGGGTGGAGAGTATCTTCCAGGCTGCCTGAGCTGTTGCCTGTGGATTGGTTAGCAAGTTGTCAGGCAAACATCTTCGTGTAAGTTCCGTTCTGGTATTTCTGCCTATTACATTTTGGGTTTTTTACTGTCTTATGCTTTATCTAGCAAATGTTACATCCCCCACAGCTACATAGCAATGTAATTAAGGACAAACCATGGGCCCCCAATATCAGCCAAATTATGCAAGTGATGTCAGCCAGGTGGGCCAGGAGAAGGATCTGTGGAAATAATCAGGGAACTGACTCCTGGATAGGTGTTGGCCAGGGACAGCAAAGATACACTGCTGGAAATAAAGTTTAAAGGGTAGGTAATTATAAAGAGCCAGAGCAGTGGATTTTCAAAACTCACCTTTTTCTGACAAGTGCCAGCAGACCCATCCTACCCATTCCTTAAAAACAGATGTAAAGCACTCTGCACTGTTTTCAGGACAACATCAAAAGGCTGGTTTATTCACACCCTGAAATTAGGATCTATGACAGCCAAAATTATGAACTTTTAACTTGCAGAAAGATAATTTCTGGTAGATGGTACTAAGGAAATGTTAGTCTTGTGTGAGACCCATGAGATTGAGAAAGTTGAATGAAGGCTTCCTTGATGCCAGTGATAGTCTGATACTATGAGAGCAGCACTGCCCTGTCTGTAGATGTGTTGTTGTCTCCCACGTCCTTATGGAGGTGATAAAGGGCTGTGTCCCTCCATTCCCACCTCCCTCAGCCTTATAAAGGAGGCACAGATAGACCAGTAGGAGCTTCCCCACTGGGGACCTGCACATGCCAAGCTGCTTTGCTGCTGACCTGTAAAACATGGGCAGAACCAAGACAGACATGGCCACTCTCACCTTGGTGGACACCTGCTCCTGGGTCACCAATACTCAGCACAGTACCTCTGGTGTAGCTCTGTGCAGGCTAAATCCTTGAGAAGGAGGGTCACAACCTTCCACACATAACAGCAGGAGAGGCTGTCCCCAGGCATTGCTTACTTCCAGGTAGAAAGAACCTCCTAGCAACAAGGTTTTCCTGAAGGTGGTCATCAAACTCTTCCTTCTGTGCTGCCCAGACTTTAACTGGAACTGAGCACAGGGCAGACTATTACCCTTAAAGAGAAATTAGGTTTGCCGAATTTTACCCACACAGGTTTTATCTGGAGACTTCAATTAAAGAGAAACCAAGTCAAGCTGACTCACAGAGATCCTCAGCAGGTGTCCCTGGAAGACAGAAAAGGCTTTCTGCTGTATTCTGCTGTGATAAACCTAGAAAAGAGTGCTACTCATTATCATGGTGTGCACTTGTAGTGCAACACAGACAGGCGTGAAACCAATACCACCTGAAAGGCAACTGCCACACCAACCATATCTCTGCTCTCCATCTTCAGCCTCTGGTATTGAGGACAGCTCATGAATAAAAAATTTTGAGGAAGCTGCTGAAAAGACTTTCATTCTGATCCATGCATGATGGAGGAAGATATGTTTTGTTTCTCCAAGCTAAAACAAAAAATATGTTGCATCCCTTGTAACCAGAGAGACTTTTCCTGGGAAGGGCTAGGTACAGGGTGCTGCTTTCCCAGCTAGGAGGCACACGATTTTACAGGAAGAAATCAAGACTAAAGGATGTATGTGCAGGGACACTGTGGATAAAGAGGGGCAAACACCCTGTTCTTTTTATTCCATCTGCCTCTGATTGGCCTTCTACATTTGAAAACTCATTTCTCTCAATATCTGGGGAGACCAGAGGTACTTCAACACCACTGGCATCTCCTCCTGCTCTGTGGCCAGGCTCCCAGATCAGCTCGGGGAGGCTGGGTTTTGCACAGCATCACTGGTAAGTTCAAGCTTTGTGGACTAAAGCACTTGGCAAAGAAATGTCTAGCCTGAAGGATCAAAATGCTGTTCTTCCCAGCACACTCTGCTTTTGCTGCCGTGGGGGAAAGCCTGATGGTGGTGATTTTCTATGAAAAGAGGCTCTCCTGGTTCTCCAGAGTTTCACTGGAGCCCGCTCCGCAGGGCCAATGGGGAGCAGTGGTGGCCTGGGGGTACCTGCTCCATCCTCCCAGGATGGAGCCCCTGAGTCCCACGGGGGCTCTGCGATGCACAACTGCCCCGCGTGGCTCTGCAGCATGACACACACCATAGCCATGACTGCACTGACCCCTGCTGGATATTTTTTCCCTTAATTTCTGCAAAGCTCATCTTTCCTGTCATCTGGGTAGAGGCGCTTCTGGAGGTGCATCCCTGCCACATCGGCGTCCTGTTCCTCCCATGCTGTCCTGCAGCAGAGCCCACCCGGCAGCTTTTGGTGCAGATGTGAGCCCCAGCTGCTCACACACAGACACACACAAAAATCACAGAAATCATTTCTGTGCCTCACTTCTGAGAGGAAACCCAGCAGAGAGAGCTTCACTCCTTCATGTCACTGTTCTGCAGAGATGCAAGAAGACAGCTGAGCTCTGGTGTCTTTCCAGCCACCAGTGGGAGATACATTTTTTCTACATTAAAAAGGTGAAGGTGCAGAAATTGCCCAGAGTGAGGAAGGGAGAAGTTACCTCTAGGGATGAAAATGTTTCATCCTGAGGGCTGGTGAAGGGAAGAGCCACAGAAAGCTGAAGGTTTGCATAGTTTCTACAAGCAGAAGGAGAGTGGGTCAAACAGATATCAAAAATTAAGAGAAATGTTTATTCCCATATTAGAAATGTTACAGAAGGGATAAGGGCACTGAAACAGTTTTGTGTTTAGGCTCACTCATGGCTTGGTGACCCCATTGTGTTCCTGAGCTCCAGCTGTCACACAGATATGGTGCTGTCCTGCCCTGGAGAGGTGGCAGAGGCTCAGCCTGGTCTCCTGCAGAGCTGTCCTCCTCCCCTGGGATAGGTGATGTGCCTGTGAGTTGCTTGGACCTGCCTGTTTGAGGGTGTACCTGAGTTACACTGATTACTCAGAGTGCATTGTAACACTGCCCTGCTGGTGAGGTCAGCTCCAACAATAACAGCAAGACCCAAGAAAGATGGGAAGAAGCCTTTGGCTGGGCAATCACATCCCTTCCCTCCCAGGCTCATCCAGGCAGGAGGAATGGCTGCAGAGCCACACTCCAGCGGGCTGCTGTTCAAAATGCTGGATGAAGAAATGCCTTTCCTCCCTCCTTCCCTTCTCCCCCTCCCCTCTCTCTCCCTTGCGCTGCTTGTGAGAGCTGAAGCTGTTGGGTACATTTGCACCAGCAGCACCCCTCTCTCTGCAGGGCTGCAGCTCAGTGCACCTCGTGGCAGTGTGGTGCCTGGGACACCAAGATGTGCAGGGATGGTGGTGCAAGATGTGCACGGGTACAGAGACAGGTGCAGACACTGGGAGAGAGGAGAGTAGAAATGTTGCCTGCCTTGCAGTGAGAATGGACAAACACTGCTCTTTGCTCTCAGCCCAGTTGGATACCTGAGCATTAGGGAGCAAGACTCATTTCCTCTAGTCCTTGTTGTATAGGAAAGGCACTCCCTTTTGGCAACTGGTTTGCAAACATTTCTTGCTACACAGATCTCTTTACCTTGCTGAGTGCTGCAGTCAGCGTTGTTATTGACTCAAACACCAAGGGCAGTCAATACTTTTGCAATGTTCTGGCAGCCTGTGTTAGGCCAGGGCTGTGTCCTCCCTTCCTTCTGTCCATCCTCACATTCTGCACACACATTCACACCTGCTCTCAACTCAGGCATGTGGAGGATCACAGAGACTGCACATCCTCCAAGGGTGCCAGGTGAAGAAACAGATGAATGTCTTGGCAATGCAGACCTGCATGCACATGTTGCACATTCATTAGTGTTGTAGTGGGAAGTCTGCCTGGAGAGTGGAGTACAGTGAGGAAAAACCATTTGCTGGGGTGACACAGCAGACACTGCTGTTTGCTTGGTGGCACTTTTGTCTTGCATAGAGCTCATCCAACGGGGTAAGTGTGACCCGGCTGCTGACAGCAGCATTACACTGACTGCACTGACTGCTGGAAAGCACAGCAGACCCGCAGGAACAGCTGGTGACCACTGGATAAGAGCAGTGAGGAGTCAGAATGAGGCCCCAGCAGACACATGAGTCAGCAGAAGCTGTAGGAACCCAAACCAGTGCTATTCTGAGGTGGGGATTTCTGTGAGCTGTCTCTGTACATTTTGGTATTTCAGCCAAGTCAGCAGAAACACAGATTTACCTAGAGCAGAGGCATACTGCTCAGAAGTCGTGCGTCAAAACTGACACACAACAGTAGTAGCTTTGCTTTGCCCAGTATTACTTGCTGCCTTTAAGGGACATTAACATTTAAGGCTTTTTTTTAACCAAATAAGAGTATCAGCCCTCACATTACAGTTAAACCTGACATATTCAGACTAAGGTTATAATTATCTTTCAATTTCCCAAACTATTTTTACATCTGGACAGAATACCTAAAGTCATGTTGGTGTTATTTGGGTTTTTTTTTTCTGTCATGATCCTTTCTGGATCCTCTTCTGGCACAGTTAATAATTTCCATGCTGCTTCCTCATTGGTACACATACGTATGTATATATAGTAAGTGTTTTCAAGAGGCTGAAAATAAAACTGGATTATCCTCGACAAGATACAATTAACTTGGGGAGTCAGGCTTGGGGAGTTTCATGTACACTAATGTAGGCCCATCCCTGTGCAGGAGCATCCTTCAGCTAAGAGAAGAGTGGGACACAAATACCCCTCATTAACTTTATTTTTTTTCCCTCCTTAAAATTTTGCCTGATTCTGACCAGGTGTAGCTAGATGTTACTGCAGCAGAAAGAGGCAGGGTTGTGCTGCTGGCTGGCAGGGCTCCTCCAGAAGGCACCGAGTCAGTCCCATCCTCATCCCCAGACTGCATGCACTGGCCTGAACAAGTGATCTGAAGGCCAGAGATTCTGCCAAGGATTTAATAAGTTTGTCTCTGTGTTGCCTTGGGAAGGAGGCTTCAGCATAATGCCAGCAAAAGCCAGATATGGACTAGTTTCTTACTCCAGGATACTGTTTTGGGACAAGAGACTATGATTACCTGTGCTAAAGTGGCAGTCCTGCAGCTCCGAGCTGAGATGAGGAACAATCTGCCAGGTCCCACTTCACACCTTTTTCTGAGGGATCTAACAACATCACAAGATGGCATGTCCTCATACATCCCATTTTTTGCTGCTGTAGTTCAACAGCACGGTCCTTAAACATACCCATACATACTCATACAACTGCTGCACACTGTGGCAAGTGATGAGCACCCCTGATGTCACTGCAATGCTCCAGCCTGTCAAGGCCTTTCCATCCAGACATTCAGAGAGCATCATGAGTGGCATCAGACAAAGTCTCCATCTTTCTAAGAGGCCCTCTGTAGAAGGGACCCTCTAAATTATTGCCTTGTTTGCTGTTAAATGTTTCATTTTTTATCTGGCAGAACCCAGGTAAGGCAGGATAATCAACAGCCATGTACATGAAAAATTCTTCCTTGGATAAGTCATTAAAGGAGATGGGTCCAGGGAGAGATGGGTCTCAGGGAAAGATGGGCTTAGATTTGTATTCTGACACAACTTCCCCTGAGGTAAGCAGGGAAAGACCATAAATCCCATATTCCAAAAAAAGGGTTTGTTTTCATTTTCAGTGGATCATGAAATCCCTGGGGGGGTTGTAGTAACACCAGTAGATCAAAAGAAAACAAGTATGTATTTTAGGTTTAAGCAAGAATGTCGGTAACAGTTACTCTGGTCTCTGTTTTAGGAGGATGTATTGAAGCCAGGAGAATATATCTGACTGTTTCATGTGCCAACATCATCCTAAATCCTCTTTAACCTGCATCATCTCAGCAAAAAGAAAAAGCAAGGTCAGGATATGAAGGTAAGCAGCAGATATGAGCAGGAACAATACACCACCTGTGGTGGAACACCTGTCATGTAAGTATATCACCTTTTATGTAAGTAGGTAAACAGGCACTGGGGCTGCACAGGATGTTTTAGCCTCAGCTTCTTGTGCTCCCTGCTCTTGGCAAAACCCTAAAATTTGACATTTTCCTCAAGCTGTCTGTCACCTTGCACAGATACAGGAAGATGTCTTCTCCTCTCAATGCCCTCACAGGCACTGGAAGGACAGCAGACTGCTCTAGGCTCATCCCTTCAGAAAGCAGAGGAGCCCTGTGACATACAGGGATGCTTCTGGCCAACCAGAGCAACACAGGGCAGCTCTTGGCAGCCAAGCACTCTCCGGATGTGGGTTCTCACCTTCTCCCTTTGCACAGGAAGGCAGCAATACCAGCTTAAAGGAGTTGGGCAGTGAGGAGAAGTTGAGGTCAGGTCCAGCTCAGCTCCTGGTGTTGCTGATAAAACAGAAGCCAGCTGCCTCTGGCAGAAAAACTCTTTAAGATGCAGAGAGCATTTCCTGCTTCCTTGCTAGAAGGCTTGTGAGTGGTGTTGAGGCAACAGCAGGGCAGGATGACCTCCAGTGAGAGCTCAAAAAGTGAAAGACTTTGCAAAGAAGAAAATGTTTAAGCTACCCTCGTGCCATTAGGTTAGAGCCCTGGTGGGGAAGCCTCACTCCAACACCTACACAACAGCAATCAATGAAACTTCTGAGTAGAGGGAGATGTCCCCTAGCAGACATGCTCAGCAACCACAGAAGGGCCATCATCATCTTGCCAGCTTGGGCAAGTGGGCTCCAGCACCTGTCCCAAAGCACTTACACGAGGGGTGCAGGGTGAGGCTGTATCATTCCCATATCTTGTGCTTCAGCTGAGTGAATGGTGGTCTAGAGGGCTCATGCTGTGAATCTGCAAGGGAGAGAGTCAGTGCTGCCCTCTTGCCCACAACCCTGTGGCTTTGCCCTGAATTTTGTGAAATCCCTTCTAGAGAATCCGAGGGTTTGCATATCCAAGAGGAGTCTGGCTGGCAATAAGGCACCTGAAAGGTAGAGACTGTACTGCTGGGACCCAGGCAGCAGCTGAATTGGAGGCAGAGGCAGCTGGAGGGATTATCAGTTGTGTAGATCTGTCCAGGACAGAATAAAATGCAGATGCTGACACAAATAATGATGAAACACGTTCCTCAGGTGTAAAGATCGTGCTATCACACTGCACACAGTATCTTTATTATAATATGGTGATACCTTGTAGACACAAATAGAAGAAAACAAAAAGCTTCAGAAAACCATTGCATTTATCTAACAATATTTGTACATTAAAAATATATATATATGTATATATACCAGTATATGTATGTGTATTTGTGTATATATACACACATGGGCAAGTATAGATATGCATGTATATATACATACCTCTATACAATACAGATATATATAGATATATCTATATGAATGGGTAGCCATTCACATATATAAAATCAGTCATTCCACGTTGAAACTGCAACTGGAATGTCAATCCCAACCACCTGCTCAAGAGCAGTGACCACACTGGTACACCAGTTTTCAGTTCCAAAAGTTCAAAAATGTTCAAAAACGTTCAAAAAGTCCCCTGATGGGGATATGTGACAGCTCACATGCACCAGTTTTTCCACTCCTCAGCCTTTTTCCTGGTAACAATTTTTCCATCCATTCCTACAGCACTTGTTCATTCCCATAGGGGTTGGTTGTTCCTTGACATCCATAGCATCATTTCTAAGCTACAGCTTCCAGCCAAGAAGCTGCAGGCCCTAGTAGCAGATGGGGAGTTAGGATTATACCTAGATAATAATTCACATTGATTTTACCAAAACAGATGGATAGCATTTATTTCTTGGTTGCTTATCCAATTACTTAATCACTAA
The DNA here is from genome assembly GCA_013397195.1 of Hylia prasina. NCBI lineage: Eukaryota > Metazoa > Chordata > Aves > Passeriformes > Sylviidae > Hylia > Hylia prasina. Next base: position 123,129 of record VYXD01002165.1, on the reverse strand, counting down.
GCTCTTCTGGGGCTGGAAGCATTGTTCAGATCTGTCAACTGGGAACCAGGCCCTGGCATGGAACCTTAAACTTGGGCACCATATCCCCTCCAAAGAGCAGGTTCCCATTCCTGCATTGAGTCCCATCCCTGCTCAAAATGCCATAACACTCTTCTGAGAGGAGGGAAGGAGTGGCCAAGTGTCAAGGGTTTGGAAACATAACTAGTTCTTTTCAGTACTGAGTCTGAAGGGGAGAGGGTATTTTTTTAAGGTACCTCTCCATGCTGCTCTGGCGCTGTGGGAGTCTGCTGGTAATTTCACAAAGCAAGCAAGGCAGGATGTGCTGAGGGAAAGGGAAGATGATGCTAAAAAAACCACCAAAAAACCTCTAAAAAGTGAGAACACCAAAAGCAACCACAATAAAAGCAAAATCAAGCAGCTGCTTCCACTTTTTGTGTCCTAAAAGATTGCTTAAACAGTCCATGGCTGTGGATGCCCAGTTAAGGATTTCTCCATTTTAGGTTACCTGCCCAGGATGATATTTTTGGACTTGTAGTTCTAAAAGACAGTACCAACAGAAGACAACTGTGAGGACTTTGTGTGCAGAGAGGAGTGCTTGTCCCAGCTGTGCCCACTGAAAGCCCCGTAGCCTCTGCAGTTTGACAGAAAACATGCAGATTTTTTGAAAGCGTCAAGGAAATGCTTCTTGAACTTCTCACCCACAAAAGCATAGATGACCGGGTTGAGGCAGCAGTGGACAAAGGAGAGTGCCTCAGTCAGCTCCATGGCTAGGTCTAGCCTTTGGCTTATCTGGCAGTCATTGATGATGGATACGTTCCTCAGAGAGTCCAAAAACAGCACAATGTTGACAGGGGTCCAGGAGAGAAAGAAGACAATGACAACAATAAAAATCAGTTTTATTGCTTTGTACTTGTTCTTGGTATGGCACTTCTGCAGGTTTTTCAAGATGCTGTGATAGCAGAAAATGAGGACAACAACAGGGATTAGCCACCCCAGGATGTTGACTTCAAAATTACTGAAAATCTTCCAGCCATTCTTGCCACCAGGATAGTGAGGGAGGCACTTAATCTGGTTATTGTCATTCACTTCCTGGAAAAAAATTAAGTCTGGCATTGATGCTAAAATGGCAACTGCCCAAACGACCAGACTGGTGATAAACCCAATGGCAGTTGTCCGAATCCCTTGAACATGGAGGGAGTGGACTATGGCCAAGTACCTGTCGACGCTCATGATGGTTATGAAGAATACATTGCTGTAGAAACCAATGAAGTAAACTGAGCTGATGATTTTACACAGTGCATTTCCAAAAGTCCACTGGCTCACAACGGAATACTGAACCAAGAAGGGCAGGGAGAATACCAAGAGGAGGTCGGAGACAGTCAGATTCAGCAGATACACATCAGTCATGGTCTTGATTTTCATGAAGACTGTCAAAATCCAAAGAACCAAAGCATTTCCCATGAGGCCAGTCACAAACAGTAGGGAGTACAGCACTGGAAATAAGGTAGATGCAAATGGTGGAATACTTTCAGGATAACAGATGATGTGCAGTTCTGAGTAGTCGAAGGCATATTCATAGGCTGCAGAGGAGTTAGGTGTTGGTGATGTGTAACTCACCTGTTCAAGGACAATGAAATTCATATGAACCAAATCCCACATTAGTAGATATACCAGGCAAGAGTCAGCTCACACCAAGCTGCATGAGGACAAAACAAATGTGCCACAGCTGTGGTATAAGATGCAAATAAGGAATGAACACGAGTGGCTGGCCATCCCCTGCAAGACCCAGGATGAGATCCTTCCATCACAGGAGCAGAGGAGATCAAGGAAAATGCAGCTGTGCTGGTAGAGGTTACCAGCATCCTCCTGCAGGCTCCATGTGGGGCCATACCCCATGCCCGAATCCAGGTGGGGTACTGAAGCCAGAGACAGGGAGCATCCTCAAACCAGCAATGACATGGGCATGGCCAGGAGGGTGAGAGTCCCTGATATGGGTTTTGGGCTCCTATTTTATGTTTCTTTCTGAAAGAAGAAAGGGAGCAGGGCCCAGGGAGAAACTGACATGTTAACACTCATCTCCTAAAAGCTTTGTTTCCAGTTAGCTGAGTGCCAGAATTGGATGCACCAGCAGCAGTGACATGCCCCCTTCCTACTCACCAGCCCCTTGCAGCTTGCCCACCCCCCAGCAGCAGCCACCACATCCCTGAGCAGTACCTGTGATAGCAAACAATTAAAGAAGATAGATAGCAGCATCCCTGTCAGGACGTCCTCCATAGGCTACTCCTAGCACTACCTCTGCCCTCAAAGACAGTCTTCATCCACAAGCAGTCTCATCACCTAAAGGTATTTTCACCCTGTGTTTTGGTTTCTTTCCATAGAACAAAATTTGCACTGATTTCTTCTAAACGCCCATCATCTTCACCAGTACAGTGTCCCCACAGGAAAAACTGCAACTCTAAGATGTGCTACTGATCCCAGCTTGCAGGAGAGCAACCTGGCAGGAAGTGACTCACCAATATGTCTTCAGAGCCACCACTGCCCAACAGGTATGTGAAATTCTGCTCCATAATCCAAAGTGCGTCTGAAAGAGTGTAAAATCTGTCTTTATATCACGTACCTTTGAGAAGCAGGCCTTATATATACCTTTGCATATATAGGCTGGCAATACTTACCTCAGCTTATGCTGCAATGCCAAGTCGTGGATAAGGTCCTTACTATAGGTGTAGTCCTTACTACAGTCCTAAAATAGTTTTTCCTCTGTGTGACCTCTGTTACATTAAAGACGTATGAAACCCCAAGCCAATGAGTTCAGCCTCTGTACTTAACACCTACAGAACGGAAATGTCAACTTTATCTTCTGTATGATCACCAAGTTTTCATTTTGAGCACTTATATTCTTCAGTGGAAGAGACCTGCAATTTTCTCCACGTCTTTGAAGTGTTCCTATCTCCCACCTCTCCCACCTGCATGACCTGTTCCACCTGCTGCCCCTGCTCTGCAGTTCCAGTGTCTAGGAGAGAAAAGTAGTGGTGTCTCTCCTCTGCTCCAAGGACTTTTGGTGAAGATGGCTGAGAGTGATGGTCCAATGCTGCCAATAGCCAGTGATGGCAAAGGGCCCCATGTTTGCTTTAACATTTCATTTTTCCTTGGAAGGCACCTTCCCCCTGCACCTACCCAAGCATAGATAGGAATATCTAAGGGAAATGATCATAGTATCATAGCCATTTAGGTTGGAAAAGGCATTTAAGATGATTGAGTCCAACTGTAATTCTAACACTGCCAAGTACATTTGAACCTTTCTTCCCAGAACACGTGCACTGCAGGATGCTCTCACAGACTAACACAGAAATAAAGCCCTGAACAGCACTGAATGCCCACCAACTCTACAGCATACCTACTGTGACCTCATTCAGACCCAACACAGCTTCCACTCCAGAGCCGTAGATCTTCCCTACAACACAAGACACATGGGAAAGAGCAGCACTACTGAGCAACAGGCAACATTTGAAGTGTGTGTTATCTCCTTAAATACTGCTGCTCCTCACTAGAGCTTGGCGCCATTACTGAAATTCAGTCAAGTCACATCACCTGCTGAACAGCACCTCACTAGGCATCAGTCCATAGATGTGCTGCCAGAGATCTCCATGTGGAATGGTCTGTTGTCTTTCTCAAACCCTTGGGATGTCCACTTCCACCCACCATCGCTCCAAAGGCAGAGGGATAAATTTCTGGGAACCAAGAAAATCTGCCGCTATAGCATGTGTGGCAGTGGATGGCTTTCCTTGGCTGTGGTGGGCGGTGTGACATTAGGGCAAAGTTTTACGTGTGAGGCCATGACAGACAAGCTCTGCTGCATATTAACTCTTAAAATACCTGAAACTAGGAATTAAAACCAGAAACAAACTCTTCTGTTACAGGCAGTGTTACTGGCAGTTGGTGACAGTGTTGAAGCTTGATCTCCATTGCCCTTATGCGTGTTTAAAATGGCACTCACAACTCGGTTGGTTCTAAAGTGACAAAGAATACAACCAGCAATTATTCAATGTGGAAAAAGATGTGTCCACCAAACGGGAATTTGGCAGTTCCGTGCCTCTCACCTTTAATCTTCTAAATAGAGATGACAAGCTATCAGAGGACAAGGACAGCGACATGAAGGCACGCGGCTCCCTCTGCTGGGCATTCCTGCAGGATTGAGGCACATCCCTGCAGAGGTGTGTGTGATCAGTGGTGCTGTGTCGCCTCATCCATAATGAGGTTTATGTTAAAGAAGAAAACGCTTCCACAGCAAGATAAGAACCTGAACACTGCTGTTGCTGCCAGGGTTTCATGCTGGATGAAATCTTTCTTGGACTGCATGCCATTTGGCCAATGTTGTTGCAGCCCATTTTGCTTCGGAAAACTACAAAAATGTCAATTGTTGCTCCACCCAAAGATACAGAGGGCAAGCATCTAGCAACACCATCCACAGCTCCATACAGAAACATTTCAAATGCATCACTTGAGTTTGTCAGCTTTACTAGAGTTATGTGTCTCTAAATAATCTACTCACCCAGTCCCATCAGAACAAACAGAAACACGCCAAAAGAAATAGCCAAAAGGAGCTTTTTCAAAATGACACGTATATCCAGACAGCTACCTTGTATAATCAATTGGATAGCAGATGATGATGCATTGGGTTTACATGGAAAGGTTTAGGTAGCAAGAGGGCTGCAGGGCTGCCTTATGTGTGAGAAAATGCCAGAATCTGCCCCCGTGGTGGTAGTAGCCAGTTCCAGCTGACTCCAAGATGGGCCTGCTGCTGGCCAAATCTGAGCCCATTGGTGATATTGATATTGCCTCTGTGATTCAGAAACAGACAACAGCATCTGTGAGAGAGTGAGGATATGAGAGAAATGCCCTGCAAAGTCCACAGTCAGTGAAGATGTAGGGGAAGGAGGAGCTCCAGGCAGTGGACCAGAGATTCCCCATGCAGGCTGTGATGATGCATGTTGTCCCTGTGTTGGTGCACAGTGGAACAAGATGTGAGGTAGGGAAAGAGGTACCAGGAGGGAAGGGGACGAGCTGATCTTCTTTTACACGAGTCAGCAGGCAAAGTCAGTTAATGAAACAAAAGGCAGTCTCTCACCCAAGGAGGGACCTGCTTAACAAGAGAGGAGCTTGCCAAAGGGAAGAGGAGTCCGTAATGAAGTGCTTTTGCTGTCCTGTGCATTACATTTTCTCAGAGAAGTATATTCTTTCTTTCTTCGGGGGCTGCCATAAGGCAAAGCGAGCACAGGAGAGGAAGTGGTTTGTGCATAATGGCTACTGCTGCACACAGGGTTTTCCTTCTAGGAACACCTGGAGCATGACGTTCTGGATGTGTCATTCCTTACTTGTGCCAAGGCACAGCAAGTGGGCAATTCTTAGAAAAGCAGGTTCTCAAAGCCGTAACTTGCTCCTCCCAGCTCCTCCAGTTTTGTTGTAGATAAGCAGTGTCTGCCTTGGCAGGCACAGCAAAGCCACAGTCTCAGGGCTGGCACAGGTCTAATATTGAAACACGTCATTTTGGTGCCTCACTTCTTCAATGCCCTGGAAAGCCAGCCTTCCTCTGCTCTGGGCCCAGGATGTGGATGAGCAAGTGGAAACACTAGCCATAGAGGTAAGGACCTGTCAGTGTGCATCTCAGGTTTCTGAACAACATAGGAAGCTGGTTTTGTGTGGAAGTGGGAGGTGTGAACTGAGGGAAGACGTAAAAGCTGTCAGTTATGAACTGACCCTCCCCACTGCCTATGTCTGATAGACTGTGCTGGGGCTCAGTTGCTGGATGCAGCACACAGCACTGAAGTATGGAATATAGTTGCTGGAACTGAATACAGTTCTGGTGCCCACAACTTCAGGCCACAGAACTGTTAGAGAAAGTCCAGATGAGGCCTCAAAGTTGATCAGAGGACTGTAGCACCTGCTCCACGAAGCAGGCTGAGAGCATTATCTCTGTTCAGCCTGGAGGTGAAGGTTGTGTGGAGATCCCATAGAAGCCTTCCAGTATCTGGAGGGGGCCTGCAGGGAAGCCAGAGAGGGACTCTTCGTCAGGAACTGCAGTGATAGGACAGGGAGTAGTAGCCATTGAAAGAGAGGAAATTTAGGTTAGACATTAGGAAGATATATCTATATCTATCTATCGATCGATCGATCGATCTATCTATCATCTCTCTATCTATCTATCTATCTATCTATCATCTATCTCTCTATCTCTCTATCTATATGGGGGGGGGGTTGTTTGTTGGTTTGGTTTGGGTATTTTTGGGGGGTTTTTTTTGGTGAGGGTGGCGAGACTCTGTAACAGGTTCTCCAGAGAAGCTGTCGACGTCCCATCCCTGGCAGTCGTAAAAGCCACTCTGGATGGAGCCTTAAGCAATGTGGTCTAGCGGGAGGTGTCCCGGCCCGTGGCAGAGGGGCTGGGCCAAGACGAACTTCAAAGATCCACTTCAACCCCTTAACATTCTACGA
>VYXD01002165.1:104144-116612 GCA_013397195.1 Hylia prasina | reverse complement strand
GAACGTCCAAAAGCCGTGACAAACACGCCATCCAGGGGCAGAGGCGGCCGGAGGGCAGCCGGCTGCGGACGGGCGACCCCGGCACCCCGCCCGGCTGCCGCCCCAGAGCCAGGCCGCGGCAGGCGAAGGGTTTACGAGAGCCGCATGCGCCGGNCTGCTGGCTTGGCGTGTGCCCCGCGCTGCTTCCAATCTGTCCGTGCTTTCTAATCTGTCGTGATTCTGCAGCGCCGAGGAGAGCAGAAACTCGTTCTCCATTAACAAATGCCGTTATGTGTTTATAATAATAAAAACCCCTCTCGAAACACCAAAGTATCTTCACCCTGCCGTGGGCTTTGTGCCTCCTGCCTTATTATTATATCGCGGCGGCAGCCGCTGTTGATAGCAAAGGCAGCCTCAGCTGAGCAGGCCGTGCAGTGCTCGGAGTGCGTTTGGGCCCGCTTTGGGTCTGGGCAGCGTTCTCGGCCAGTGTGGGGGACCTTGGTGTGCAGGATGGGAGGGAACGGTGGGTGGGACTACGGCAAAGGTACAGGTAGGTAGGTGGTGGGGAGGGGACACCTATTTCCTTTGCTGTGGCAAGGAAATGGGTGCCAGTACCTTTGATGTTCAGAAAACTCTTTCCAACCACCAAATTTCAAGGCGATTCTGGAACAGTCTCCCAGAAAAAACAGGGGGACCAACCGCAAGTAAAACTTGATCAGCCTCAAAAGGTCTGGAAAAGCTTCCTGTGCCCTAAGCAGCTGTCCTTAGCATCTGGGGTCACCTCACCTTCCTTCCTATAACATGCAACGTATCAGCTGAAATATTTCCTTTTGTACCATTCTTAATTAAGTGGCCACTTAAAATTCTGTTCTTCCTCTTCCAGATGCATCCAGTCCTAAAGGCCTTTGTGTGTGGCTCCATCAGTGGCACTTGTTCCACGCTGCTCTTCCAACCCCTTGACCTGCTGAAAACCCGCCTGCAAACTCTGCAGCCTGCTGTGAATGGGTGAGAGCAGGGGTGTGTGTCTGCGTGGGGGGCCTGGAGGTGCTCTGCCGTAGGCAGAGTTCAGAATTGTAATTTGGAAAATCATTTCTTTTAAAGAGGAGGTATGTTTTTATATTGCGGTGAAGGATTGTTATGTTGCTCCAGAAGAGCAAAAATGTCTGTGATTGTTAATGCTACTGGAATAACTTGTAACCTCAACATTTGTTTTCATCTGAGAGACTGGTGTTTGCTGGGGTGGCTACCATGCAGCTTCATGAGGTATCCTCTGCCTGAAAAAAATCCTGTATGGTTGTCAGATAATTTTTCCATGCATGCAGCTTGGTGTAGTCAGCCTACAATCTGCTGCTGCTAACAGAGGGAATGAGCAACTAAAATGCTAGTGGGTGTTACAAGTTGTGAGATACAAAAGGTGATGGAGAAGCCCTGGAAAGAGCAACCAAAAGCAGGCTGAGATGAGGAAGAGCACCTTGGAGGTGCTGAGTTAATGCACAGAGATACGAATGAAAGGGGTAGTTGTGGAGTACATCTGCCAAGGAGCAGAAGCAGGTAATTTCTTCAGTTCCTGTCTTGTCTTTCTTTCAGGTCTGGTCGTGCTGGGATGGTTACGCTGCTCTTTAGGGTTGTTCGTACTGAGAGTATTCTGGGGCTCTGGAAAGGTGTCTCTCCAGTAAGTGACTGGTTTAACTCTGACTTGTAAAAATAAATAGATAAATAAACTTACTGTTTATTGCTAATTATGTCTGCCTGAATTTAAATAGCCAACTCTTGTACAATTATGAGTGAAACCACATGATTTAGATTACATCCTATTTTAAGGAGTTAATGTGATTTTCACTCATTTGGTTATGCCAGTCCTAAGCAGCTGAACACTTGAATACTTTTGCAAATGTGGCATGGCAACTGCAGGAACCTCATTTTGGTTCAGAATATCTTGTTCCTAGAAAACTGCCATTGAGGAATGCATTAAATCCTGGCATCATTTGGATCATTTGTCTGTCAGTGCCATAAATGATTTCTACCTTATCTTCTTTCCTCGGCATGTTAGCTTTAGTGCTATTTTTGTCTTCTACAAAGCTTCCTGTCAAGTTGAACAGTGTCAGGAATGTTCTGTAGTATATTTTCTCTTATGTAAGCTTTTTCTTTCATCTGTTTCTGTTTCTCCTGAAGTCCTTTGCAAGATGTATTCCTGGGGTTGGGATTTACTTCAGCACTTTGTACATGATGAAGCAAAAGTTTCTTGTGGACCGTTCACCCACAGCCCTGGAGAATGTCTTTCTGGGTGCCACTGCTCGTGCACTTTCTGGGATTTGCATGTTGCCAGTGACTGTAGTGAAGACCCGATATGAGGTATGACTTTCCAGTTGGTTGCCTGTTAATGGTGTCACATGCCTTCCTTGCAAAATAAATGCTTCTGCCTGGAGAAGCTTGCTGCCACTTGGGTACAGCCAAGAATGTAGTCCTGATTTCATCTCAGTTCGCACGTTGTGCAGGAAATGATATTTAGGCAAGAAGGTGAAATAGAATTCATGCTAAGATTTATAAGTTTCAGTTGAATACAGTGTTTGTGCAGCATCTTTCATGTGTTAGCTTCCTGAAGGATTCTTTTAAAGGCTGCAGTAGGTGAAACCCAGTTTTTGCCTTGGGTTGTCCTCTGTGTTACCATCTTGGGCATCACATGAAGTTCACACTACCATTTGTTTGGATATTATGTCCTCAAGGTGTGTGTAGGGCTCCTTGACCAGTGCCTGGCACGTGGATGACTAATCTTTGTCTGCCCTTGCAGAGTGGAAGATTTGGCTATGGGAGTGTGTATGGAGCCCTGAAGAATATCTATCAGACCGAAGGGGTCCGTGGCATGTTCAGTGGGCTCACGGCAACGCTGCTGCGGGATGCGCCCTTCTCTGGCATCTACCTGATGTTCTACACACAGACCAAAAACCTCACACCTCAGGGTGAGGCTGAGTGTTGGAGTGCAAAATATTCCTCTTCTCAGATCTTGCCCTGCAGCTGACAGTCTGCATGCTCTGCCTGTTGTCCTCCACCTCAGAATTTGAATTAGTCTCCTGTAGGGCATTGGGTCACACTCGCATTTATCTGTGGAGAACTGTAGACCTAGTTGAGGTCAGTGCAGAAATGGAGACTGGCCCTAAATTGATTGATTGCCTTCATGAAGACTGATGCATAAGTGGGTTAGTGAACAGTTGAAAGACAGGGTGTCTTAGGCACTGCTTGCTGCTTCTGCTTGTCTTGCATACTGCTCAGTTTCCACTAAACTGGGGCTTCTCTGATATTGGAACTCACTGGAGCAATGTCTGTACAATCTTTTTCTTTTCTGATTTTCTGTCAAATCCAGTTCCCCAGGAAGTAAGGCTTTTCAGTAGTGCAAACTTTTGACTAGTAGCCACTTTTCCCCTTGAAAGGTTTCTCTAGCTGCATGGATTTTAACTTCTCTTAGGCTCTGATATTGATTTAATCATTCAATAGCTTTCACTTCGTCATGCAGTGTCAGTGTTCCTGGCCTGAATGGTGTCTGAGTGCATTCCCTTTGTTCTGTTGCAGACCAGCTGGATCCAGTGTTCGTGCCCTTGCTGAATTTTGGCTGTGGGATCTTTGCAGGAATCTTGGCCTCTCTGGCAACACAGCCTGCTGATGTCATCAAAACACACATGCAGCTGTCACCCCAAAAGTACCACAGCACAAGCCAGGCCATTGCCTTTATCTACAAGGTGAGGTGAATCCCTTCTGACATGCACAACCACATCCTCAGTTCTGATCCCCTTGCTCAAAGCACAGCTATGCTGGGGAAATTGTTGCCTTCTAAAGGAGGTGAACAAGTGTCAGCGCTTCATATGCTCTTGCAGTTGGACGAGTCAGTGTTGGCATTTTCAAGATGATGGAGTCATGCTGTGCTAGACCAAGACTATAGTGTGCAGTGCAAAATGCTGGTTTCAGATACAAACCAGCTACAAAATAATTCTTTGCTCTGTAGACATGAGAAGAGAAATAAATGCCCCGGTCTTTATCCCAGGAATGGGATGGAGAAGTAGTCAAAGCCCACCTTTCCTTTTCTGCTGTCAGAAGGGAAGATCTTGGCAGATTCACTCGGTTTCCATATTGAACTCTATTCCTAAGCAGTAATCTGTTTATTTGCGTATCTATTTTTATGTACCTTTTTTTCTCTCTTTTTTTTTTTTATTTCAGTACTTAGAAATCTCAGATTTTTACAGAATAGCCAAGAGACTTTTGTAAATATGAAGCTCTAAAACAATGACTATTCATTTTCCTGTAGCGTCTGGAAATGATTATATCCTCATCTCTTGTCTCCATCCTGGCCTTCCTTTTTCCACTCACTGCTCTTCCTGCTTTCCTGGGTAGCCCTGCCATAGTGCAGTGCTACAGATTCTTCCTAAACACTAAACGCTATTTAAGCCCGGGTCTTTCAGCGACTGATCTGGGTGTGAGCTGAAATACATCCTGTGCTTTTCCATGTAATAAATGATGAGAAATTAAAACCCTCTAGGCAGAGTGGGATGAATTGCTGTTTATCTCCTGTTGCAGGACTTTGGGCTGGTTGGCTTTTTCCGAGGCAGTGTGCCCCGAGTCCTCAGGCGCACTCTGATGGCAGCAATGGCATGGACGGTGTATGAACAGATGATGGAAAAAATGGGCTTGAAGTCCTGACTGAGCTGCACGAGAAAGGACCAGCTTCACTCCTTCTCCCGCTTGCTGTGATCAACTGGCACTGAGAAGTTCCCAGTTCCACAGAGGAATAAGCCTTCCTCAGCCAGGAGGAAGAAAGCCCTTCTGATACAGGGGATTAGGCCTTTTGGCAAGTAGAGGAAAGGAAGGATTGGATCTTTGCATTGTTTGATCCATGCATTCCTGAAGGACTGCACTTGCAGACTGCCATGGGAAATGCCAGTGTTTTCACAGCCTGGTAACTATGCTGAGAAGCCCCTTTTAAAAGTAGCTCTGTGCTCACCACCTTTATGCAATGAGACAGTATTAGAGCAAAAGTGTTTGAGGAGAAAACAGTGATGGCAGAATCTGCCAGCCTGTTCCTTGCTGATGTGGCCAGAAAGGCCACAGTGACCACCATCTGATATAGATCCTCCTTCCTCATACACTTTATTCTCACAGGGGAACAATAGGCCCTGGTGGGAAAGTGGATGTGTCTCATAATGCTTATATTGCAGCAGTGGGTGGAAGAGAAACGAAGTGCAGAGAAAAAGCTACAAACGTGGTCTCTGCCATCACTTTTGTACTGTGAGTGATTGCAGAGAGAGTAACTGGAACCGCCCTGCTGTGTTATGTGTTATTATGTGATTGAGCATCTTAACACTCTTGAAATGTCCTTCTGCCTCTACAGCAGAGTTTGCACAGGAATTAAGAAGCATAAGGCACTTTAGAATTGATTGCTACCAAAGTTCTACTCATTCTTTGAAAAAAAAAATCGCTGCTGGTCTAACCATAGCAGGAATACTCAAGTGGGTTTTGTTGTTTTTTTTTTAATGCAGTTGTCATAGAGACTTATTTGCTTCCTATTCCTTATTTTTTAATCCCTGATCAACAGTTTCAGTGTGAACTGGTCCTTAGATGTAGCTTTTAGGGCCATGGATCATAACCCGTAAATGTACAATGGAAACAGATAGAGGTACTAGCACTTCAGGTTTCCCTTAAAAACATTGCTGATTGCATGTGGAGTATGTTTTGGTTTGGAAAGAAGGTTGCTATTTCTGTAAGCTTTCTCCAGAGTTTGAGCCTATAGGTGCTTGGTAGTGACCTTTAATTCCCTTAGGGCTTCACACAGAGCTTTCAGATTTTCCTGGCTGATCTTTTGATCAGGTAGTCCATGTTCGAGTATGCCTGAGTTTAAATACACTTTTCATCCTCTGTGCCTTCTTACTCTTTCCTACTGTGTTACTCAGACCTCACAGTGTGTGCCAGGTACAGCCTGCTCCCCTCCTCACTTGTGCCTCTGTGATGGGTTGGGTCCCTTGCAGCTTTGTTAGCATAGCCATGAAGCTGGCATGTGCATCCCGTTCTGTAGTGTGCCTTGCAGGAAACTTAGCTTTGGCTTTTATTTTCTTAAATATCTAGGGATATTGCAATTCACTTTAGAACCAGAGCATCTGTCCCTAAATATGAAGATATGACACTGTAGCTGCATGAACAACCAGTGCTATCTACCTGTTGTTCATAAATTTTAGAGTGTATTTTGGACAATCACTGCCTGCCCAGGCAACTTCCCGAGTGCAAGAGCAGAGGGGATGTGGGTTGTTAAAGGTGTTCTTTACCAGATTCCAACTCCAAGAAGGCTTGATGACTGATGTAAAAGTTGAGTGAAGCGTAAGAAGGCAGACTGGAGGCTTGGGAAGTGCTGCCTGTTTTCAGACTCAGCCCATCTGTGAGGGGAGGCTGGTGCTCTGCAGTTCAGGAGTCTCCAAGAATGGTGGTGGAGGCTTCTGTGTGCACGTCTACATGTTAGCAATAGAGCACTGCTAAATCCTAAATGGGAACACCTATTCCTTTCTTTTGCTGTTCCTTCTGCCCTTAGTGACCAGAACTTGTGAGAGTGCATGAAACCATGGTAACTGCACATCCCGCTTGTTTGCTGTCCTGAGCGCTATGGCACAGAGAGCTGGAGAACCAAATCTAGAATTGCTGACCTGGTGGAATAAGGTGGCAATTAGATGAGTTACCTCATTTGTCCTTTATTCCCCTATGTATGGGGTCAAACCAACATTGTGCTGGGACCCTGAATTTATTTGTGGCTTTATAAATCTGCCGTGTGAGTTGGATCTGTTGATCATCCTGTGCTGTGGTGGCCAAGGGCAGTGTGTGGGGTCACCTGCAAGGTGCTTCACACATATTTTGTTCCTGATTTAGCAATGGCAAAGTGATGTGCAACCTGTGCATACAGAAACTTAAGCTCTTAAAAATGAGGCAGGCAAGCAAAGAATGTGAGGTAATCTGGAATTAAGTAAGGTCCTCATCAGAAACCTGAATTTCAGGAACACTTTGATGGCTTTTATGTCCCTGTACTCCTGCCTGGTCAAGTAACAAAGGAAGAAGCAGAGAATTTATTCCCATGTGCTAATGTTTTAAGGTCTGCTGTGGGGTTGTTTGGTTTTTTGTTTGTTTGTTTGTTTGAAATCTGGAATCAGGTTTAAAGCAGTGTTAGCTTTTTCTTTGGGAAAGTTTTTCCATGCTGCTTTGGTGCTTTGTTATTGGAGTAGAGTGAAAAATTATATGGTTTTTGGCTTGTGGATTAACCTGGGTTCCTCTGAGTTTAAGAAACAGAGAATCTAAAATTCACTGTGTTTCATCTACCTTTGGTGCTGCAAATCCAAAAGCTTATCTACCTGTGGGTTGTGGAGAATGAATTCTCTGGTGCAAGTTTGTCTTTGTTATTTCTTTTGTCAGATGTCATATATGGGGGAAGGGAAAGCCTGAAGTTCTGCTTCACTCTGTTCTGAAAGTTTTATCACATGGTCAGGCATAAGACTATTTCTCAGCTCTGATCCTTATTGTCCTTCACCCTTTCCCCCCTCTCCAAAAACATTCTGTTTCTGAAGTGATTTATTGAAGTTACACCATGGTAGGTCAAGACAATCAAATGCATGGACTTAAAAGTTTAGATGTATTCCCCTTGAGGTTTAATGCTTCTACTTAACAACATATTGTCACTGTACAGCCTAAAGGTAAAGTAAATCAAATAGAAGATCTGGACAGAGGTGCTTAATCACCTACCTGCATCATGCCAGCAATTCAACACTAACAATCTTGTCAGATAATAATTTCCAAAGCCATCTTAGCTTGGATTCCAGAGACAGTGTTGTGTTCCTCTGTGCACTTCAGGGTCGCAGCTGGATCCCTCTTGGACTCACCTCTGTTACTGGCAATGCACTGTTAGCGATGGTGCACTGTCTCTGCTTGCCCCTGCAGCTATGGCTAAGAGCACAGCTGGCTGGCATTGTTGAGGCAGGCAGTGTTTATGTGAGTTGTAAGGACATAAGACAGTCTGATTATTCATGCTTTAGAAACTTTATGTTTCCACTCTTCCTGTGTGATGATTTGTTTTTTGTTTGATTTTTTTTCCTCTCAGTGTCTTAAACAAAACTGGAGATTTGGAACATTGCATAGCTTTGGGTATTGTGAGTGCTTATGTGTCTATATAAAATATTTATGTGAAAAGGTATTGTATGTTTCTATTAAAAATTGGTTGCTAAAATGAAGGATGTAATCTCTTCAGTGTTTCTTTAAAAAAACCCAAACAACCCCCAAACTGATTAAATGCACAAGGGATTGGATGGAATAGAGGCTTAAGAAGGCAAGAGGACTTGCCCAATAGGACAGGATTGTTGCATGTGTTCAGAGCCCATAAAAGGCAATGAATATTCTCTTTTTCTGTATTGTATAATATGCACAGGTTGTGCTAGTACAACCTAAACCAACTTTGCTTTAATGAAAAAAACACACAGCATTGGGGAATGTTGTCTTTTACACAGCTTCCTCTGCCTGCCTGCAGTGTGTAAATACAGATGGCTGTTGAATCCCTGTACTAGCTGGTGAAATACCTGCCTTTAGGACAGTGGGGTTTTAAACTCTCTGGGGAGAAACTTTTCAGTCTTCTGCTGATCAGGTTTTTGCTACTCAGACAGTCCGATCTCAGCAGGGCACCACAAATTGTGGGACACAATTGTGTCCTGCGAGGCATAATGCAAGGGGATGCTGGATTGTTGGGATCTCCTCATGCTGTCACAGTATGGTTCTGGGACTCAGTAGCAGGCAGGTTGTGCTAAACAAAACGTTGTTGATACTGAGATGTGTTCTTCCAGATGTGAAGATCCCAGGCCTCTTTTTTCTTGCTTAGATGGTACATTCTCACATGGAGCAATTTTCATGGAGGGTTATCGGTGTGTAACAGACCCTACCAGCCAGTGCTGAGGTGCAGCCTTGTGCCAGCTGAACCTGAATTGCTTGTGCAGGCTCCTGATAGCAAGTTAGGCCTGGGATAGTGCCTGCTCCTGCACATAGGCTCCCCGGAGCTCTCCTGCTGCTTTGGAGAACCACCTCCTGTGTAGTGGGCATTGCTGTCCATGCTGCTGACAGCTGCCCCAGCTGTGAGAAGAGATAGCAGACAAGCTCCCTAACCCTTCTGGGTGGTAGAAGGGGGGGAAGGTTGAAAGTTTAAAGGTTCTGTGGTTTTAACAAAACATTGAGTTACAGATCTCCCATTCACATTAAAAATGGGCAAACAGTTTGCTTGCTTTTTTAATTTTTCAATTAAATGAATTGTGTGCCATACATAAGCACTGACACCAGAATTGAGCAGAAAAGATTCCTCATCCCACACAGACACACATATATGTGTACTTGTGCAAAGTGCTCCATATGGAGCTCTTCAGTACACTTATCCCTTTTAGATTTGGTTCTTAATTTCAAATTAGCAAGCTGATTTTCTTCATTGCAATTTCTTAATTTGTGATTTTATCACCGTAAAATGCTCTAGGAATTTTTATTATAATGCATTAAGGAGTTTTAGTAAAAATTATAAAATCCCATTAAGAGGTTAAAATGAGACCTCTGCAAGTTCTGTAACACATGTTAGGCAATTCTAACTTTGTAGAACTAAAAGTAAGAAGGGAAGAGATTTGCCAAAGTATCTCTTCCCAAAACATGTAAGAAGTAATAACCTTTGAAACACAAGCCAAAATGGAATTTATAGGGAAGCACAGTAACATTGGTGCAGTTTCACTGAAAGTGGGTTGATCTTCATAGTTCTTTACTTCCCCAGCGGTGCCACACCATCTCGGGTGACACCCCCTGTGATGTTTGGTGGGGAAGATACTGCCTGAAAGGCTTTCTGCCTGAGCCTCTTTCCCAGGCACACAACCCAACCCAACCCCTTCATTGCAGGAGCTGTTCTGGCAGCACAGAACACCTCCTCTGCAGCCCTATGAGGAGCCCTCTCCAAGCACTGGGGGTCCTGGTAAAGCCCCTTGCTCAGAGGCTTCTGGCAAGGGCTGCTGCTCCCTGCTGCAGCCTGGGCTGGATCTCTGGGAGATGCTCTTTCTGGGGCTTCGTGTCCAGCCCAAGCACCCGCTCGAGGTCCTCAATGCATGAACCAAAGGCTGGTGGTAACTCTGTGATGCTTCTCTCTGCACCTGCGGGCCCCGAGTCTCCTTGGGGCTCTGCAGGAGGACCAGTGGCTCAAAAGCTCCCTTCCCTGGCTTTGCTTGCTGCAGAGCAACGCTATTCTCAGGGGCTGCCAGCAGCTCTGTAACTGTGTAACAGGGTTCAGTGTGAACTTTAGACCAGGGAAACCTTGTCTAAAACAGGAGATAAGATAGATACACTTTCACCTGAGGGGTATGTCCATTAGTAACAGCTCTATTTTAAACTGTCTCAGCACGCAGATAAAAAATAAAGACAAGCTTTCAGGTTATTTAAGGAAATAATTAGAAATACTTTATTGTCAAACTTCATCACCACTTTTCCAAGCCCTCTTGTGGGCTGTGGGCCTCATGGGCTACTAGAAAGGGCCCATAAGTGTAACAATAAAAAATAAGTATCAGTGACACCACAGGAGTCTGTAATGCTTACCAGTGGCACTCTTATGATGACATAATATTTACTGCAATATTCACTGCAATATTCAATACTTAATTTCCAATCATTGTGTTCAAATACATTTGTAGTACGGATGGGTTTCAATTGTGCAGAAGAGCTCTCCAGGTGAAATGCATTACCCACAGCATGATGGGTGACATCACCATCACCTCTCCTCTTCCTTCCCAAGCTAATATTCACACTGCTTCTGTCTCCTTAGGAGAGACACAGTTTGTACATAGCCCCCATCAGGTGAGCTCTCTCCATCCACAGTGCACTTAACCCAAGTGCCACAGTTGTCTATAATCTCTCAGGCAATAATAGTTCACACTCTGGCTGAGAGCTCGCTAACCTGCTGCTGAGTTTCATTTTACCTACTTTGTCACCACCATGTGGCAAACGTTTGAATTACTCTCTTACAGAAGATATTCTAAAACTGACTTGGTTATCTTGCTAATTAACACCATCTCATTAACACAAGCACGAAGAAAAGAGGAATAGAGAGCCATTTTCCGGGAGACAAACAGCGTACATGAGATGATGTAACCCACTACTTAAGCAATTCTCCCCCAGTTACCAGAGTAACTCGGCTCAGACATCAAAAAGGGGCTGTCAGGAGAGTCCAGGCCCAGTCACACTGATGTGGTTATATGAGGTTAAAATAGAAGGGAGAAAACTAAAGGAGCACTGCTGTTAGAAAGATGTGAAGATGAGTTATCACCTGCAGAAGGCACTGGCATTAGTGTTTGCACAGTCCAGAAATCTGTCCAGAAATGTATCCAGATCTTGATGATAGCAAGCACAGTAAAGTATCACTACTTTTCTTTTTTTTCCAAGAAATTCCTTTCTCGGGCCTGTGTCATCTTCCAGAATTGGACAAGGAAGATGAGAAAGACAATGAAGATTCTTAAATCTCAACACATTGTGGTTTCTTAAACAACAATAACAACAAACCCCACACCCAACAACACACACACACACGAAAAGGGGCAAGTACCACAAGAATGTCTACTGCAGAACAAGGATGTGTAAGTTCAGTGTCAATTTCACCTGTTTGTACTGTCATTTCTGCAAAGGACAAGAACAACCTTGGCTTTCCAAGCTCTCCTGAGTGGTGCCAGAGCAGTTCCCTTTCAGGGAGGGGGAATATGGCTGCAGGGAAGATGCTACAGCTCCTTAGAAGCTTCCCCCCACAGCAGGCAGTTTAGACACTAGATATAATTCATCAAATAATCATCAGCCCCCTGAGAACAAATATTTCAGCAGGAAAACGGGATAGTAAAATGTTTAAAATAAAACTTTGCTTTCTGTTCACTTCAGGACCTCAAAAACCACATTGATGTTTGTTGGAGCACAAGCCCCAGAATGACAGGAGCCACAGAATCAGTTCAGCTGGAAAAGGCCTCTGAGATCATGGAGTCCAGGCAATGACCAAACGCCTCCCTGTTAACCAGACCATGGCACTGTGCTTCGTCCTGTCTTTCCTTACACACCTCCAGGGACGATGACTCCACCACCTCCCTGGGCATCACATTCCAATATCTAATAACCCTTCTGTGAAGAAATTCCTTCTGATGTTCAACCTAAACCTTCCCTGGTGAAATTTGAGGCTATGTCTTCTTGTCCTGTCGCTGGTTGCCAGGGACAAGATGCCCACCGCCACCTGGCCACACTCTCCTTTCCGAGAGCTGTAGAGAGGGATAAGGTCCGCCCTGAGCCTCCTCTTCTCCAGACTAAACACCCCCAGCTCCCCGTAAGACTCACACTTCAGACCCTTCACCAGCTGTTTTGCGCTTCTCTGGATTGGTAATCCCACAAATCCTACAAACTTCGTTCAGAGCCAGTGTCGGGATGGGGCCGGAAGAGCGC
>VYXD01002165.1:1525-104123 GCA_013397195.1 Hylia prasina | reverse complement strand
CCGGGATCGCGCCCGGCCTGGGAGTCCAGGGGAGGTGCCACCGGAGCGCGGCCCCGGCCCCGCCCCAGCCCCCGCGGGGCTCCGCCCCCGAGGCGCTCCATTGATATATGGCTGTCAGGCGGGGGCGGGTTCTCTTTCGGCTCCGCGCCGCCCGGGCCTCCACACGGCGTTGTCAGCGTGAGTCGGGACCGCCGGGCGGGGGGCGGGGAGGCGGCGGGGCGCGTGTTCCCCGCCCGGCGATAACACCGGGGGGCACTGTGCATCCCGCCGCACGGCCGGCGGCCGGGCCGGGCCTGGCCAAGCCGCGGGGAAGGCCGAGGCCTGCCGGGTGTAGCGCGGGAGGCGGCCCAAGATGGCGGCCGGGGTGGCTGGACCTCGTGGCGCTTCCCCGCCGCGCTCAGCCGGGTCCCTGTGCCCGCAGGTTCCCTGTCGTTGCTTCCAAAGGGAAACCCCACAATGTCCGGAGGCCTCGATGTCCTGCAGATGAAGGAGGAGGATGTCCTCAAATTCCTCGCTGCCGGGACCCACCTGGGAGGTACCAACCTCGACTTCCAGATGGAGCAGTACATCTACAAAAGGAAGAGCGATGGTAAACAGGAGGGATGGGTGGCCCGGATTGAGCAGCTGGGATCTTGTGGGCACAACTGGGAGAAGCAGGAAAGTACTAGTGCTTGATTTCTTTAGCGTGGTTTCTCCGTGGCCTTTGCATATCAAACAGTGTTAATTCAAAGAAGTAGAATAGAATACTGATTTTGGAACAATTCTGCTAGTTCTTGACTGTCTTGATCTTGGAATTGGTAAATTAATTACAGCTGGTTTTGGTAATATTGTTAGTTCTTGACTATATTGGCAAAATGGTTTTAGCATCTTAATGATTTCTCCTTGTTTGTGTTGGTCTTCAATCTAAGCTGCCTTAGTTAAAAGACTATGACTCATGCCAGGTCTGGGTTTTTGATGGTAAAAGCTGGAAGCATGTAACATGAAAACCATAAGGGAAGAATTTTCTTGGGAATAGCTTTCAACTAGCTAGAATGAGACTAGAATGTCGTCAATTCATAAAGGACATTGAGGTGATGGAGCATGTACAGAGAAGGGCAGCAAAGCTTTTGAAAGGTCTAGAAAATGTCATGAAGAATGACTGAAGGAGCTGTGTTTGTTTAATCTTGAGAAGAAGAGGCTCAGGGGGATCTCACTGCTCTCTACAGCTACCTGAAAGGAAGGGCCACCCTCTTCTGCCTCTGAGCAGTGAGAGGACCCGAGGAAATGGCCTTAGTATGAGACAAGGGAGATTCAGATTAGATAATTAAAAAAACTTCACTTGGGTGGTCAGACAGTGGAATAGGTTGCCCAGTCGTGTTTAAGGGGGACCTGGCTATGATGCTTGGTGCAGTGGCAGTGCTGGCTGAACAGTTGAATGATCTTGAGGGTCTCTTCCAACCTTGATGATTCCATGAATTTTTGAGTAACCACAGCCACGAGGCAGGTTTAATGGCAGAGGAGCACTATCCTGTTTTAGGATCTTGTATTTGCTGGTTGCTCTAAAGTCTTTTGTTGCCAACAGGTATTTACATCATCAATCTGAAGAGGACCTGGGAAAAGCTGCTCCTGGCAGCTCGTGCCATTGTTGCCATTGAGAACCCAGCTGATGTGAGCGTAATTTCTTCCAGGAACACTGGACAGGTATGGACATTAGGAAGCCTGCACTATTGGGAGCAGGACTCCCTTGATGTGCATCATTGCCTGCCAGTGAAAGCTTGCTGATAATAGGCAATAACACCTGTTTAAACTATAGGAATGCTTTCTGTAAACATGGATTTTGTGTTGCACTTGGCAGCTTAGAGCAGATGAGTTGAAACCCACTTCCATTTCAGGGTGTTTAATAACTTGTTTTTCTTCCATATCGTTCTTTGGATTTCTGTCATATTAGTGGTCAGTCCCCTGGTGGCCCCTTCCTCCCAGAACTACTGTGTGTAGTTAGCACTGATTTTTCTGGGGGCCGTAAACACCTGATCTGAAAGTTGTCAAAGAAGAAATTTTCTGTTATTGAGCAAGGTATAGTAACGGGTATATTTGTAATTTTGACTCTAAATTTTTAGCAAAAACATTCTGTTGTAGAAGCTGATAACCTTTAATCGCTGGAGTTTGTGAGGTTAGTTTGTTTAGGTAGCTGCAGGTGGGGCCACAAATGTTCAGGGAGACTCGGGTGAATTTCTGAAGGAAAAGCTTGGTATCCCATGGGCTTGATGTGCACACTATTAAAGCTTGATGCTGAGGTCAGTTTCTGGCCAATGAGCTCTCAAGTGTCGGAAGTGTGCGACAGCAAAGGATGGCAGGGTTTTCGCTAACGCCAGGAGAGGGGCTCCCTCTAGGATTGGAGTTTGATAGTAGGCCCTGCCACATGCCTGACAAGTTGGAAGCTGTTGCAACTGGGTAAGAACTGCCAACTGCAATTTCAATGAACACAGCTGCAATTTGTGTGTGTTTATTACTGAGTTTTCCTGTGGTTCCTTTAAATTCCTGGATAATGAAAAGATGTAGAAATAACGGAAGAAAATGTGCTTTGCCTTTTTTGTAAGCTTTTTGTTTAATCCCCCCTTCCATGATTTGATTATGAACGTTTGGAGTGAAGCTTGCCAATAGCTTGAGGGGAAGAGAAGGCTTTTTTTCCATATCCTGACTTACTGCTTTACTGGTGGATATGGTCTTCTAAACTCATGGTGTAGCTCTTTTCAGTAACATTTCTATTTTGTCTCCTGAGGCTGTGCACCCTGATTTCACAGGAATGGAAACAAATTGTTCAGTTAAATTTCATGCACGTTCACTGACAGTGCCTGGGTGACCTGGCTGAAATGCTCTTGGTTGAAATGCACTTTTCCTGCTTCACCTTCGCCCGTGTCCCTTTTGCAGCGTGCGGTTCTGAAGTTTGCTGCTGCCACTGGGGCTACTCCTATTGCTGGGCGTTTCACCCCTGGCACCTTCACAAACCAGATCCAGGCAGCTTTCCGTGAGCCACGGCTCCTGGTGGTTACAGACCCCCGGGCTGATCACCAGCCGCTGACAGAGGCATCCTACGTCAACATCCCCACCATTGCCCTGTGCAACACCGACTCCCCGCTGCGCTACGTGGATATCGCTATTCCCTGCAATAACACTTGAGGGTCTCTTCCAAGCATTCCAGGCAGCTTCCTCCAGAGCCTGCCCTCGTCTTCCAACGCAGATGCTTTCTGCAAGGGAGGGTTGGCTTGTATCTCACGTGTATCTTGGGGGATGAGCTAATTAATGTCTCTTGCGGGCGGGTGGGGAGGAGAAAATAAACTGCACACAGTTGGAGCTTGGAGCTGAGGCTGGTTTCTGGCCAAGGAACTCTCAAGTGTAGGACGTGTGCTATAGTAACCTGGCAGGATTTTTCGCTGACGCCATGAGGGTCTTCGTGGCCCAATGAGTGGAGTTTGATAGTCATTCTTGCCACAGATCATGAATGAAAGATAAAGTGAACTGATGGAGAAACTGCTCTGAAATACTACCTTGCCAGAAATCACCTGAAAGGTAAAGTCTAGGAAGATGAGAAGCTGTCTTTGGTCTCTATCTAGATGTCAGTCACCAAAACTAGTGTAAGCCACATGTGAGGATGCGTGTAAGCTTTGTTCATTTTGTCAAGTTTTCAATTTCTTCATCCTTGAGTATGTGGTGAACATCATCCCTGTCTTTTGGATGAGATTCACAGGGGGATGGGGAGCAACATGAAGCTTCGTAACAGGAGAGTTATTTCAGGCCATGTTGTAATGGCATCATGATTTCTGCAGAGACCTGAAAATGTCACTGGGAACTTGAAAAGTTGTCCTTTTTTCGATTTCAAGTACCTAAGTGGCATTAGGAAGTAATGTTTTTCACCAAGCATGAGCCTTGGATGGGGTACAAATAAGTCTTCTGCTCTTTCTGCAAAGGTTTAGCTTTCCAGCACCTCTTATTTACTTTCTTCTGTTCCAGGGAGCCCACTCGGTGGGGCTGATGTGGTGGATGCTGGCCCGGGAGGTCCTGCGCATGCGTGGCACCATCTCCCGTGAGCACCCGTGGGAAGTCATGCCTGACTTGTACTTCTACAGGGATCCTGAGGAGGTAGGAGCCTCATGGCAGCAGTGTGTCTCTCTGGGATGTTCTGCTTGTGCTCCTGTCCCATGGTCCTGTGTGTCTGCTGTCAAGGACAGGTTTTGCCAATATAATGATGGCACTTCACACTCTACTGTGGTGGTTGGTTAATTGTACTGCCAGTTGGTGCCTGTAGTCTGATCTGTGATAGTAAGGGTTGTGTGCTGGGATGTGTTCCTGGGAGACTCAGGCTGGGCTCTTCCGTTGCAGATTGAAAAGGAGGAGCAGGCGGCTGCTGAGAAGGCAGTCACGAAGGAGGAATTCCAGACTGAATGGACAGCCCCTGCACCTGAATTCACTGCTCCTCCTCAGCCTGAGGTTGCAGATTGGTCTGAGGGAGTGCAGGTCCCATCTGTGCCCATCCAGCAGTTCCCCACAGGTCAGTTTGGGGAGGTGTCTGTGGGATGGGGTGTTGTGGGTGGAAGGAGCTGGGGAGCACTAAGTGTTTTGTTTGTGTTTACAGAGGACTGGAGTGCCCAGCCTGCCACTGAGGACTGGTCAGCAGCTCCCACGGCCCAGGCTACTGAGTGGGTTGGCACTGCCACAGAATGGTCTTAACTTCAGCCCTGCTGTACTGTGAGAGAAATAAAGGCTGGTTTAATACACCCTGTGCTTGTATGCTGCATTTGTAAAGTTGTTGGCTGGTGACACATGGCTAGCATGGGGCACAGTCTTCAGGCAAGAGCAGTGTGTCTGTTACTCTGTTAAATGGAGCTGGGGGCTTCAGGCTCTGTCCTTGCCTGCAGCAGCTCCCTGGGCTGCCCCTCCTGTCTTAGTGTCTCATCTCACACTCCCACCTTCCCTGGCACCACCCGGTGAGGAGGCAGCAGTGTGTGTGCTCACAGGAGAGGTGGTGACCTGGGGGAGAGCAGTTTGCTTTTGGGTTTTTTTCATATAGCAGCCTGTCTGGGTCCACCCACATGGGCTGGTTTTGTTTTGCTTGGGGTTCCACAAGCTTGCAGGGTGAGGAAGGTTCTGGTGACCAGGTGTGGGAGATGGCCTTGACTGCACAGTGTGGTGAACAGAGCCCCTGAGTGGGAGCTGCTCCTTTGATGGAATCCCAGCTTTAGTATCAGTATTGCCAGTTCCTTCCTGAAAAATACTGCAGTAATCTTCAGGAAGAAAACCTTCATATTAATTCATCTGCTTTAGTTCTTGAGGATTATTATATTGCTGTGATTATTAGCAATTTCTCTTCAGCAAGAGAAATGGGGTTTTGTTGGTTGGAGGTGAATATTGTTCATCCTGGATCCTTGTTTCCATATTTGTGTGGTCACAGGTGCTCGTTTTTGTACCTGCAGCACTGCCAGTCAACCTATAAAGAATGTTTTGTCTTGGCTCATGCTCATTTCATTTTACTGTTATAGTGCATATTAGCAGTATAAAAACCTAAAGCAAGTTATGTATATTACTGCACAGTATCTGTCAAATGGAGACTGATCTTTCTTCCTCTTGTCTTTACCTATTACATGAAAGGTGGCTAAAGGTTTTGTTAATGAACAGCATTTAGCTGAGAGGTAGGTGAGCCCTTCACCATTTGTTCCTGAAAGAGCCCTCCCTGTTCTGTTCAGTGTTCCTCAGAAGTGTGTTTGTGGCACATCCTGTGGTACTTCACTTCCCAGAACCCAGTAGGGGGGAGGCTCCTTCCTGCCACCCGAAGTCTGTCACTTGTGTGTAAGGGTGTGTTGAGAGCCTGGTGATTTTGGGACTATGTGTGGGCGTTGTAGCTGGATTAAGAACACCTGTACAGCTGATTGAGTCTCCAGATCTGAGATTACCCCAAAAGATTTGTTGGTCTGGACTTGGTTTTCCCTCTGCCACATGAAAAATTTCCAAACCCAGACTATTGTCTTACCCCTGGATACATTGAATCTCTGCAGTTACTGTTGCTGTTTCAGCCTTTTCCCTTTTCTTTATCTGTTGTGTAACTTCTTTCATGGGAATGTGTTCCTGTTAATGAGTATGCAGAAGCCGTCAGCTCCTGTGTGGGTGATGGTGCTGTTTTGAATCAATTGGTTCTGAGTACTTGCTGCTGAAATGTTCCTGGCATGTTACTGGGATGATTCCATTTAAGTATTTCGTAAAGTATCACTCTGACTTTGGTGACTGTCATTCTTAGAGTTGAGGACTGGCAGTGACAGGTGGATCTGCACAGTCCAGTCAGACAGATCTCTGCATGTGGATTGAGGATCACCTTGCTGGGGTAATGGGTAGAGTGGGAGAGCTCTTCTGCCTGCAGCACTGCAGAAGGGATGAGTAGCAGCATTTTAGAAAAGGAGGCAGGCTTGGCTGTGACAGCAGAGGACTGATTGCAGGAAGGCTATGATCCTCAGCATGCCAGAGGCACAGGGTAGGAAAAGTCTCAGCACAGGAGTGGAGACAGCAGCAGAGACATAGCAGAAGATCCTGTCTGCCAGAACTTCTCCTGTGGCAAATACCTGGCAGATGTCATCTATTGAAGCAGTGTAGAAGAATAGGGAGAGGAGGTAGGAGCAAATCCTTGAGACACTGGCCTGTTCATTATTGCTTTTATTTTTTTTTTTTTTTTTTTTTGACAAGTGCAGTGTTGATGTTGAGTAAGAACATCAAAGAACTTGTAACTTGTTTAACTTGATTGATCTGATTTGAGCCAAAATGGCTTAGGCAGAAGCCTATGTATAGTGGCAATTTCCATTGAGGGTCACGATAGTGTTTCCTTTCTCTGTGACCTTTGTATTTGATTTGGGTTGCTGGAACTGGGTTGAGTGGGGCTAGGTGAGCTTAGGGTAGCCTTCTAGAGTTGGTCTTAACAGGAGCTTGCTGGGTTGTAGAGCCCCTCTGGATAGATGAGCTGTTGCAGTCCTTGCCAATATGCTACTGTGTGATCCATGAATGTCTCATACCTACATGCTTTCCAGTTCCCTCCCTGGTTTATATGCCACCATTCACAGGTGTTTCTTTTCCTCTCCAGTCACTTCTTTGCCCAAATAATCATGATATTTTTAGTATCCACATATTGTCAGATTACATCAAGGTTTTTCTTTTGCAGGAAGCAAAGAGTTTTATGCACAGCTGAAGAGATTCATCACACTGCTTAAATCCAGGCTGCAAAAATGTTCCACTCCTTGCATCTGTAGTCTGTTTTGCTTTGTGAAACTCTGAAAATGGCTGTAAGAAGTTTGATGCTGACTTTTAGGGGTATGGTATACTCATATTGTGAGCCTGTTTATTAAAATTAGTGCACCATGTAAGTAAGCATGCAAAGGAAACTGAGGTCTGTGTGATGAATTCACTTCACTGCTCCCCTTAGGAGGCTTCCTCCCCACACAGGACTCTGAGCATGCAGTTGGAGTGGATCCTTTAACTTCTTTTTTTTTTCTTGAATTACTAGCATCTTGATGCAGATGGACTCTACGTGGAGTAAAGCACGTGGTAAAACTGCAGTTGTTATGAATGCAGCACTCTCCAAAGCTGTGTATCTTGTACCTTAGGACAGATGAAGCCTGGCATCTTGAGTATGTGTTCTGGCAGAGGGAGGAAAAAACATTCCAGATTTACATTGTTGCTGTAGGACCAAGGTGTTGCTGGAGCTTGTCCTCGTTGCCCTGCAGCTTCCAAAGAGACATCAGCCAGCATTTCAGGCAGTTTCTTCCCTCTAGCCAGTGCTTGGCACTACCAGCTCCCAGCCCTTGCAGCCTAAATCTTGTGAAAACCACAAAGCCTCAGAATTGGCAAACCGGATCTGCATTGAGTCTGTCTGACCGGTAAAGGTAGAACAGTGTAACAGCTGTGTGTTGCACTGGCAATGAAAAACGTCATTGATCATCAGCCCTGCAGAGAGGCAGACTGACAAACACCTTGGGGATGGGTACTCTCTTGCTGTGTCACAACACTGATTTTCTCAGTTTCTTGCTTTATGAAGCATTTATTTCTGAACTCGTTTTTATTTGTTTTTTTAATACTTGTGATTTTAAGAATACTCAGTGCCATTTTTCTGCTGTCCAACTTCAGAAGCATGTCCTTTTCATTTATACATTGTTCATTTATACACTCAGTAGTCACTGATGAACAAAACTACATAACGAAGATACCTTTTTGATATCTCTATAGCTGAAAGAACATGTCTTTTCTGGGCTGCTACTTAAACCCTCAGTTCAGAAGGTGTTAATAAAGTCATGAGTTTATCTGGTATCTCTTCTCATGTGACAGAGTCCTAAATGTTTCTGTCAGTGTTTCACTGGCTACAAGATTGCTTTTATTAGTTCTGTTCAAGGATGAATAAAATAAATTCTAAAGGGATGCAGGATCCATACTTAGAAACTACTCCCTAACCATATTTTGAAGGCCAGAGAAACCTGCTTTGGTAGAAAATCTTCATGCTAAATGCCATGGTACCACAGGCAGAAGGGTTCCTGGGGTTGAGTCACACAGCTCACTCTTCATTTTGGTAGTCTTGCTGGTGACTTTTGGGCATGACAAGGGGTACCACAATGCACAGAGTGCCTGTGCCCACTACTCTTAGGCTTGGGTTTTAGCAGCTCAGAAGGGGAGAACAGGGTCTATTGAATGAGACAGAGCTGGATGCTGGGGACGGAAACAACATTTTGGCTGCTCAGTGGGACTATACTCCCTCCCACATATGTGGTCAGGGTCAGGTTTAGGGTTTTGCAAAGCAGGGAGCTCTGCTTGACAGGTGTGGCACAGCTCAAAACTCAGAGTTGCTCTGCCACGGGGGACAGTTGTGCCAAAGCCTGGGACAAACTCACCGTACCACTGCTCCTTCATGTGCCGCAGCTGGGAATGTCAGGGTGCAGCCGTACAGGCTGGAAAGCTGCTGTGAAGCTCAGGTTCTCTCCTGGAATGCTGAATCTGTTAGCATTGCTCAAGGAACTGGTTCCAAAGTGTTTGCCACCTTACCTCCATCCCTCCAGGGGATGCTCAGAGTGAAGGAGATGGTCTGGACGTTTGCCTTTTGGGTCTGAACTAGGTCAGGACGACCCTACCAGCCTTTTCCACTCAGACACCGGCATGGTGACAGAAATGGCTTTCCGGGAGCCGGCTAACACCCCAGCATCGCTCCCGCCTGGCAGGTGACAGGAGGGTGGTGGTGGTGCCTTGCACAACCGCCGAGTGTGGGGATCGCTTCCCAATGTCCAGTAGATGGGGCTGTGGTTCCTGGTTGGTTCCCGGTTGGTTCCCGGTTCCGGGGCTGGACAGAGCGGACACCCGGGAGGGAAGGTACAAAGCTGCTCTCGCCTGGCTTTTTGATTTCCCTGTACCAGAATGGTGCCGTCTCACCGGGACCATAAGATACCTAAAAAAACCCAAAACGACTAAAACCCTACTATTTTTCTACAAGTGTCTGACTGTTAAACTTGTTGCCTCCATGCTCAGCTGCAAACTTGATCTTGATTTTAATTAATTTTAATTTTAATAATTAAGGGAGCAAGTGTGGGATGCCACTGGCTGCGAGTGCTTCCTAGTTGAAGAAACTCCATGTTGGAAACCTTAACTTATCTTTTCTGTTTGGCTTATTGCTGCCAGCATTTTCTAGAATTTCTTCTCCCTAGTTCTCCCAAAGCTCCCTGGGGTACAATTCACTGCACCTGTTTGCTTTGTTTATATATGAAAAAAATTAAGCAGCACATGCAGAGAGGGAATCAGGTGTGAACCATTTTCCCTCCCTTGTTATTTTGCTATTAGAGGCTCTAATTTGAGAGGAAAGATTTTTTTAAAAAAAGCACCACCACTTCCCTCTCTGCAGCATCTTTTCTGAAGGCTCCTTTAAGCGTCATTCCTGCTCCCAGCTGGGTAAGGTTTTATGAGCCCCAGGTGCCATGGGCTGAAGTGTCTCCTACCATTTTCTCAAGGACTGGTGTGGAGTAGGAGTTAATATGCTGTAGGCTTTTCTTCTTGGCTTTGTGAAGCAAACACACTTTGCCCGTGTGCTGTAAGCAGGCAGTGGTTCTTCATCATCTCTTTCAGGAGGGCTGAGAAGTCTAGCAACTAGTTTTTCTGATTTCAAGGGTTCAGCCCTTTGAAAAGCTTTGAGATAACTTTTAAGTCATAATTCTTTTCCCTAAGCCTGTCTTGGATTTTTCCTTGACTCCCATGCTGCCCGTGCTCATTTTAAATTTTATTTTTGTTTTGTGAAAGCTACATGTTTGTGTTTATTGTTTCAAAATGAGAACTGGGATTTCTCAAACCATACCTTGAATATAGAAGAAGGAACTTCATTAAAATGTCGAATCTGAGACTTGTGATTTAAAATATGCCAAGTTATCAACTCTGCATGGTCCCCAGGTGGGATGAGTGTTCTGTGAAGCCATTCTTTTGTGGCCTCTGCTGTCTCTACTCCCCTGGGATCTCAGGGATGGAGCTTGCTCTGTTAACGTAAGTGTCAAGCTTCTGCATTTCTTTAAACTTTATTTTAAATCTTCTATCATTGCAAGAATAGAGGATTGACCTTCCCTTCTAGTGGCCATTTGGTAGGCACTGCTCTTCTGCTGTTAAGATAATTGCAACACAAAATACGGAGGCAAGCAAAGAGTGCCTCCCATGGGGCAGCATAAGCCAGAGGGGAGCAGGGTGGGCATCAGGCACAGAGCAGCTCCCTCCCTGGTCTCCTAAGCTGGGGTGAACTCAGCAGTTGTGGAAGCTGCTCAGGCGATATGTTGCTGGTACCATAGGGACCTCTGGCAATCATGCGCTTGGCACATCTTCCTGGTTACATGAGATTTAAGAGATGCTGTCTGAGTGTTGTGGAGCCCTCAAAACTGCTCCCTTCTCCCTGGAAGGCCAGCTGGAACCGTAGTCTCACAAACAATTTAAACAGATGTTACTTTCAGAGGCTTNATCAGGCACAGAGCAGCTCCCTCCTTGCTCTCCTAAGCTGGGGTGAACTCAACCGTTTTGGAAGATGCTCAGGCAGTATGATTTAAACATGTTACTTTCAGAGGCTCTGCCTTTCCT
Organism: Hylia prasina; assembly: GCA_013397195.1. Classification (NCBI taxonomy): domain Eukaryota; kingdom Metazoa; phylum Chordata; class Aves; order Passeriformes; family Sylviidae; genus Hylia; species Hylia prasina. The sequence continues at coordinate 93,026 of VYXD01002165.1, read as the reverse complement.
TCTATGTTCTTTCCTCTGAATTTGAGGTCTGGTGGCAGCAGGAAAGAGGAACCCCTTTATTTTAGGTGGAGATTAATTTTTCCTCCTGGACTTTGGGTTAGAGGAGTACTGTGAGCAATGCATGTCTGGTTCATCCCCAAAAATGTGATGGTTTTGGCTGTTTGGTGGATAACCAGTTCAAATACAGTACTTTGCCTTCATGGCACCATGGTAGTGTTGCATACCCAGGTGGTGACATGTCCTGTTCCAGCAGAACTAGTTCAGCTCCTCAGAGCCAGCTAAAAGTCTTTAAAAGCTAATTACCCTCCATGTTACTGGCATAGGTGCTGAGGAGGGCAAAAGTGCTGAAAGGGCATGTGCATGACACTGGGCTTTCCCTGGAGATGGGTTAGAACAGATTTCCACCTCTTCTGTAGAAGGGAACTGCTTTTGTCCATGGGTCAATGCTCAAGGCAGTGCTAAGGCAGATGTTTCCCCGCTGTTGGCTCTCTGCTGCTGTGGCACAACCCCATCCTTTGTGGGCATGATGACAGAGGTGTGGAAATTTGAGCAGAAGCTGTGGAGAGTTCCACAGGCAGAGCTGCAGCTGCTTGTGAAGAAAACCTTGCCAGTGGCTCATTTGTTATATTTGCAAATGCAATATCAAAATGCTTCTGCAGCCTTTTCCTCCAAAAACTGCAGGGCTTCTTGAGGAGCAGAAGCTGTTTGCCAGGGCTCTGTACAAAAGCCCTGCAGCCCTGGCCTTGGAGCTGTTTCCATGCTGCAGATGGAGCTGGGGGACCTGCAAGCTGCAGTGGTGCTGCTGTGGTGACAGTGAAGCTCCGTTGCTGTTCAGGCAGTGTTTGTGCTGCTCTGTCCAAGCTGATGTAGCAAAGTGCTCTGGCTAATGAAGAAGGCATGGTTTTTGTTATGGTGGGATTTTTTTTTTCTTCTCTTCCTGGCCTTGAGCCCTCCAGGTACCTTATTAAAATAAATCTGATAATAGCCTTCATATTTTGATCTGCCAAGGCACTGAATTATTTACTGCTGGTGCTATCCAAAAATACCCAGAAGTATATGTGAAATGTTTCTTAATTAGAGGAAAGTTTGGATCTGCAGGCTTTTGCAGGAAAAACCTTGGCTTCCTCAGACAACTTTGCTTTGAGGGAGGGAGAATGGAGGAAGGGGGAGGACACAGCTGCTTGGGATGTTTCTGCTCTTCCCTAGAAAAATGAGTTAGTGATGCCATTACAATAATGTTCCACCTCCTACTAATCTGATCTGTGCACTTGATCAGTGTGATGGTTTGTCTATCCTCAAGCCCTCCAGGTAACAGTGCTGTGCTGCTTTGGTTGTTTTCATTTTATTTTCAACTGAGCTGAAGTTATTTTTTCTCCCTCCCACATTGCCAGGAGAGGGATGACACTGGCAGCTTCTGCAAGCATTGCTCGGTTCCTAATGGAGAAGCTCCGCTGCTTTTATAGCCTGCAGCTGTTTCCTTGCAAAGATTTTTTTTCAATGCCTTGTGTAGCAGTGGTGGGTGCAGTGTGCCCTTATCTCCACGCTGGCCCCAAGGCAGGTGCAGGGCTCTTGAATTTCTTACCCTCCTGATTTCCCAGCTCTGTGATCTGGGTTAAAGGATGCTAAATTACACTGTCGTTGCCTGGGGCATGAGCCTCCAGGGAGTACAGCTGAGATCAGCACTGGGGATTCCTGTGTCCCACTGTTGCTCTCCTGCCTGGGTCTGGTCCCCAGGAGGTAGAAAAGATTCTCAGTGGTTGCCCCCTTCTCCCCTTGGCTTTTCGGCCACCTTCAATGACTTTTGGACATTGGGTCTTTCCATGGAGGTTTGAGGCTGATGCACATAAAGCCCTTGCCTGCTGGGAAATGGCATCTGTCTATCCCTCCATGCTGGGGTGCCTGTCAGCTTTCCTCCCTCCACCTGCGTGCTTGGAGCACCAGCTGCAGAGAAATCTCTGTGCTTCAGTGTTTTCTAGTTTTTCTGTCAATCATGGAGGAGTGGTGCAGAACATAATATCAATTCTGAAACATTTTAAAAATCCACTCATCTTGATCTCAGTGCCTGTGTGGACACATGCATACACAGACTGTCTCCTGATACGTGGGAGCTTGGTGGCCTCTGTTTGCTGAGGTCATAGAGAACATGGGTATTCTCTGAGTAGCACCATGTGGTACAAATTTAAGATTCAGAGACAATGCTCACAACTGGGTTTTGGTGTTTATAGATGACTGAATGGAAGGAGACCCCAGGGAGTTGGGTCCTGTGATTGCAGCAAAGCCAAGCTTCCCTGCATTAACTCAGCATTGTGTTGGTACAGTCCATTTAAAACACAAGGCTGAGTTCTGATTCAGCACTGATGACTACATTGTGTGAGAAATGGGCCAGGACCTAGAATTCCTGGGGTTTCAGAGTCACTTTTTCCCCAGGGGAAAACTGAATATGAGCATTTGGGAGTGATAAAGCCTTGGCTGCAGATGAAGCCGGGTTGCCACCTGCCAAAGGACAAGCTGCTGCCTCAGGGCTCAGGCAAATGGCAAAAAAAAATCCTCACGGCTGTCAGGCTGGAGAACTGATAACATTGCAGGCAATATGAATCAAAATTGGAGGAATCACAAATTTAAAGTCTTTTGGCAGGCATTTAATTTTTTTTTCTTCTTTTTTACCATGACATTTTTGCTTTGAAGGGATGTGATTTAGAGAGGTGGTGGGGTGAGGCCCAAAGGTCTCTGTCTGACCTGCTCGGTGCCAGCAAAAGCACTGATATGTGGTTGCAGAGAGGGGTCTGAACATGCTGGGGTGCAAGAAGGTGGGAGACCTGCTGTACCCACGACCTGCTGGGGTCAAGGCAAGGGCCCACAGGACAATACATTAATTCTTAGTGCATCTTCACCAGCACAGAAGCCGCTCTGGTGCTCCTGACACTGACAGGGGCCCTGCCTCAATGGGCTTCTGCCAGTGCCAGTCTGTGAATGTCCTCCTTTGAGTGGTGCAGCTATTTCTATAAATGACCCCCTGGCTTTTCTGTATTTGAAAGCAAATCTCAACCAACTGATTTTTGTAGAAATTCTGAAGTCTCTTTTTATCTATCTCTTGCTTGTATTTTCTGGGAGTTCTTTCTTAAGGTTCTGGTCTCTTTTATAAGCCAAAGGTACCAAGAAATGAGAGCAACACAGTATTTAAGCTCTTAATTCCTGTGAGGAAACAGATTCTGAAGTGTTTTTCTTGGGTTACATCTTTGAAGTGGAATCCTTTTTGAATTTGCCTCATGTCTGACCTAACTAGACTCCTTTGCTCAGTTCCTTGAAGGTGGACATTCCCAGACTGGCAGTGGCAGAGCTCCCGCCCAGCCAGACAGGAGACTGTGGGGTAGGATAAACAAAATCCGAGTCTCCATCATCAGGAATTTTCTCTAGGAAGTGGTTTTTGCTTGTCTTTCTTGCCTGGATTTGTCAGAGGAAGCTTCTCGTGGTAGGTCTGAGAGGCTGGCGCTGGTGCCAGTGCAGCTTGTGACCCTTGTCCCTACAATTTCTCTTGTGGTGTCTGGAGCCTGTTTGTAGGTTTGAGGTTTCTATAGCTTAGATTTGCAGCTGAAAACCTTTCTCAGCACCCTGAAAGAAACTAAAAATCCATCCCCAGAGCTCTGGTTTGTTAGCTGGTATGAGGAAACCTTTTCCTCTGTCCGTGAGCAGAGAAAGATTCCAAAGAAGAAGAGAGGTGGATGACACGCAAGACCTCTGCAGCTCACGTTTTCAAGCAAGGTGACAATTCTATTTCTGTGGAGGTTCAGAATGTGTGGTAAATGGCTTTGTCATAGTGTGGGGTTAGCTATAGAAGAAGAGGATGAAAGCTCAAGCTGATCTTGAGTGCTTGTTTAGAATACGTGAGGCTACCAGGAAAAAGAATGCTGTCAGTAGGGGTGGCATCCAGTGCTTGTTTCCCTTTCTCTCCCTGGAAAGCTTTGTATAAGCTACCTGAAAATACAAGTACAGATGTTTCAATGTTCCCTTTTGAAAAGAACTTGCTATCCTTCTGCAGCAAAAAGCTGATTTTTCTGCGTTAGAGAAGCCAAGGTGCCTTGGTACCAAATACAAAACTGGGATATTCTTTGCATTCTTTTCTGGATTTACTAGGAAAACTGCTTAATAGTGTCTACTATTTTCTGTTCATTGAGAGTACAGAAAGCAGCTTGTCTTGTATACAGCTGAGCACATAATGATAGAAATGTCTGAATTATGTTTTTGACCCTAAAAGAGAAGGGTGCACGTTGTTATCCCCTTCACAGGTCATGCTTAGCCACGTTTTGCAAAAGTGTGAATTTTAAAATTTTACAAATTTTATATTTTTTATTTAATTTTTTTTTTTTTTTAATGTTGCTGAGGTTCCTGTTCATTAGTAACACTGAGCAGATGCTCTGCCAGGCCATGCAAACGAAAAACCGATGCCCAGGAGAGCAGCCTGTTTAAAAACAAACCTCTGATGAGAAGAATAATAAAATAATTAAACTTAGATATTTCCTTGTTTTTTTACCAAAACCTCTTGGCTGCAGCATTTGAGCTAGTGGCAGTACAAGATATGAAAAATTTGCAATGCAGAGAGCTCTTCCAGTCATCTCTGAATGCAAGCTGAGGGCTGTGAGGGATGTTACTAGGAGGTTCCCAATACTCACCACTGAATTTTTCTCTTTTTGTTTTTCTTTCCCCTTGAAGTTGAGCCCTGGAGGAAGACTGAGATGGATACAGTCTTTCAGCAAATGTTAGGAGGTTGGAAATCAATGCTCAGACAAGGGCTTTTTGCTGTTTCTAACAATAGAAAAACGGGAGTGAAACCAAACACTACTGAATATTCCAGTGAGTTTGTGGAGTTTAACCTTCAGCTGCACGTGAATAACTGGTAAATGGACTCAAAACTCCGAGAGACAAACATTTCAGTCAATATGAAGAGTGAGGGTCAGCAGTTTTGCACCTTTCACAATTCTTGTGCTCTGACAGAGGACCCCACTGTGGGTTGGAGCTGGGGAAGAGTTGAGAGACAAACATTTCAGTCAATATGAAGAGTGAGGGTCAGCAGTTTTGCACCTTTCACAATTCTTGTGCTCTGACAGAGGACCCCACTGTGGGTTGGAGCTGGGGAAGAGTTGCCACCGGGTCTGCAGGACTTGTCTGGCTGATGCTATCACCCCTGCATCCTGGAGTCTCTGAGCTTGCAAAAGACATTGATCAATGGGTGAACCTAATGTATTATAATCAGAGATAAACAAGCCTTGAGCGAGTAATTAGCTAATGGGCAGTTGTGTGCTCCAGAGATGACACAGTGGTTTGGAATGCTCTATGTTATTGCTAGTCTGATTCAGAGAGCATCCAAATCCTGTAATAGTTACTCATCTGGTCTAAGTCTACCTCTGCTTTTCTGGTTTTCAGAACCTGTCTGGAGCTCTTTATGGCTTCTTCGTAATGCTTCTTGTTGCCTTTATATGTGTGCAGACATGTCTGTGCACACACGCTTCCAGCCTCTTTCTGTTTGCTAGCAGAGGTGAGTGAGATCTGAAGCTACATTCTCCCCTTTCCAAACTGTGTTTCAGTGTGAGCTGAGGAGTGAAAAGAAGGAGAGTGCACTTCCTTGATATGCAACCAGTCTCTAAGGTACCAGAGTCTGCAGGACAGACAGGCTGAAATCAGGGCACTGTGCTGTTTCTGTGACATTCTTCTGGGTTAGCAGGCTGGGAACACCTTCCCCCAGCACATTCTGACCAATATGGGCACCTGTAAGGAGGGATGTCTCCTGGAAAAGGCCTTCTCTTGTCTGACTTTTCTCCAGTTCAGTGAATGGGTGTCTCTCCAGAAAGCTCACCACAGCCACGGTGCATCAGCAACTCTCACGATAAAGAGGTAAGACAAGACCTTATCTGTGGGACCCAGATCAGAGGAATGTCCTTCCAAGCCCGGGAAATAAAGCTGATGAGGCAGCTTCTCACACGGAGGCTCCCTGGGAGAGTCACCAACCCTGACCACAGCAGTGCTCTGGGAACAGCCAAACCAACTTTGAGCTGTGCTCCAGGAACAGCTATCTCTAGGAAGAATCCATTGACTTTTTTGTATTTTAAGGCAGAGTGCAATGATTTAATTTTTGAAGAAATTCCAAAATCTCCTTTTATTTGTCTCTTGCTTGCATCTCCTCAAGTACTTATCTAGGGCTCTGGTCCCTGTTATAAAACACAGACATCAACAAACAAGCTAGGTCTCCATCTATAAATAAGCACAGCACAATATTTAAGGTCATAATTTCTGTGAAAAAGCAGATGTCTAAAACTTTAGATCTGGAAGACTGAATCCTTTTCCCAGTCTGCCTCATGTCTGACCTAACCGGACTCCTTTTCCCAGCTCCTGAAAGGTGGGCATTCCCAGACTGAAGGTGAAATGCTCTGTGCTCTGTCAAGACATAGAGGACAAATAAGTTACTGAGTTTCCTGTCCTAACGGTAGCATTTCACAAGTTCTATGGAATTTAGTAGGAAAAAATTCTAAGTGAGGACCTTTTAAAATCCAAAGATCCCAGTTTTATCAGAACTGTTACTATTTATGGTTATGGATTTAGTTTTATTGAAGAATTTTATTTTTTACTGACATTTTTATGAAGAAACAACACCCATGTGAACACCAGATCTAAGCTGGCCAGGGTGTGTTTTTGTCAACAACAGGAAGAAACTGTAGGTGTAAGAGAGCAGGTCAACCCAGAGAAGATCGGTCACGGAGTTCTGGGAAGTCCTGTAGATCTGGATGATACTGTTCTTAAATAGCACCAGGAATTTCTAACTGGTTATAGTCAGAAACTAGGCCAAGGCACTGTTAGTCTCTCTGTTGTGCTGGGTGGTGTTGCTAGACTAGGAAGCATATCCAGGGATTGAAATAATGGTGCAAACTGCTGTCAACAGACTGTGAAAAGAGGAGTGGAGTGGGAACCTAGAGAAAGTGGTGGTGAGATTGAAACAAAAAGATGAAAGTTTGGAGGAGGTAGATTGTAGGAAAACTATCAAAAGGGACAAAATCCCCTCTGGTAGGAATCCTCTACTCCTAGTAGCAGCTGCCTTGTGGCTGAGCAGGGACACTCAATTTTTTTATAAGAATACTAAATTCTTCAGACAGGTGAACAATGGAAAAAACCCCACAACAAACCTCTGTTTAAATGACAGGTAAAGTCACACCACTTTTATTAATTAAAGAAGCCTTTGAAGGTACTGGCAAGCACTTGCTCCACAGAGAAAGTTCAGTGCTGTTAGCAGCCACAGGGCTGTGTTCTGTGTGAAGCAGTTCAGCAGTGTCACAGCTGATTGTTGTTCTGACTGCCTCCCATTTCCCTTGGGATCAAAATCAGCACAGCCTTGGGGGGTTACAGCTTGGAAATACTACTGAGTGTCTAAACAAATCTGTATTAGAGAGTGTTGGATAGCTAGAGAGCACCACGAGTGGATGTCTAGCATGCAGTAATCATTTCCTACCAAAACTACAGCAGTTCATGCAGCGCCTCTATTTTAATGTCAGACAGGAGAAACTTTGCTGAGGTTATCGAGCAGCCCGTGGATAGCATGGCTGCCCTCTCCCTCTTCCAGGGAGTGGTCCCAGGGGGTGCCCCCATGGCCTGGGCTGGCCAGGGTAGGGTGCCCAGATGCCTGGTGTCCGTGGCTGTGTCACAAACACTTGTGATGGTGGAGTGAATGCTGCTCCTCTCCCGCCGGCCATGGGGCTGCCAGCCAGGACTTCTCCTCTGCCTGGTTTCCTGACAGGGCTGGTTCCATTCAGAGACTCTATTTTCTTGTCTAGAGCAAAGATTACGAACGTTATTTTCTTGGGGGCAAATGTTGCCTTTCATCCTCTCCCCAGTGGCTGCTGCTTCTTCTCTGTGCAATAATCAGTGTGTCTGGGGATCTGTGTTTGAACATCTGAGTGAAGAAACCAGCAATAAGAATGTTTCCCCTCCACTCAACAGCCAGTACCTGTCTCTGCTGCCCAGCTCCTCTTTTCAGATTCCTACTGATGCATTTATAAGACACGATAATTCTACCAGCCGTGCTGGTACACTTCTAGGCATAGGGTGGTTGTGGGTAATTCTTGATTTCAGTTTTTATTTTCAGTGCACTCAAAACATTGCCAGCACTATTTCCATTTAAATGAATGCCCTGAGTTTGCTTTGGAAGGGATGTGTATGGAGTTGCTCTGAAAGTTCCAGTTTGTCTCAGCCTGTCGAATTCAAGGGGGTTATGGTGGCACTAGTCTGCTTTTCTCACCTGTACCAATTTAAGATCAAAATCTTTCAAATGATTTCCACCAATGAGAGCCGGAGACTCTGGTTGCTGGTTGGGATCGAGCCTGGAAGATCCACTTTCTTTGAAAATAACCCGATCCTGATCCTAATGCCTCCTTCTGGTTCCTTCTGCCCAGCCACGGATCCCCACAGCAGAGCTTGGAGCATTTATTTACTCTAAGACTTAACCTAATCCTGTGAAAAGTTTCTGCCTCATTCATGATGAAGTTTCTGCCTCATTCATGATGAATGAAAAGTTCAACTCAGGAAGAAAAAGTCTGACTCAACAAGCCCTGAAGCAACACTGAGCTTAAACCTAGTTCCAAGAATAAATTGCTGGTTTCATGACCAGCATGGTTAATAGTTGGGATGTGAATCATAATTTTGGACTACAACTCCCACTGTGACAAGTCTGTGTGAGATATAATCCAGGCTAAAAATGTGCCCTTCCTGGGTGTCCATTGGTGGACTTCTGCAACAGGACAAAATCTCTGCTAATTATACTCATCCAATCCCTTGCTAAGGTGTATCCCTCCAGTTTCTCAATCCTACCAATCACTTTGGTGGCTAAATGAGTCTTTCCAGTATTGCTATGGGGAGATCGTGTAATTTTTACCTTCTGCTTGTTTGGGAGGACTTTCAGTCTTTGTACTTGGTGTAAGTAAATCCTCCAGATCTTGTAGCATTGGGTTGGTACTGGCTTTGTTGTTTCTCTTGTTTTTCTCCTCTTCACGTTGCTGCATCAATAAAAACCATTAGGTTTAGTTAAAAACTGCAGATGTAATCTGAGAAATGGTGGTCTGGTGTCATGTTTGCCTGGCTAAGTGTTTGTTGGTATGAATGAATCTCTTTGCCAAGTTCAAGGTGCTGAATCCTGGTCCAGTGATCAAGTGTTTCCAGGAAAGAAAGCACATCCCAGGCAGGACTGGAAAACAGTGGCTCTGCTCCTCTTAGGGCAAAGCACTTGCTGATAACATGGTTTAGGTCTATCAGACAGTCTGTGTTGCTGCAGCTACCAATCTGCCCTCTCTGGTGTATTGGTTAGTTTTAAATGTGAGCCTCTTGTGAGAGAGGGTGTCAGGGATAAATGCCAGAGGAGGAGGATATACCAGCACATGGATATAGGGCTGTCTTTGGCTTTACTTGCATACATTTAGGGCTGCAAAAGTTTTTTGTCTGGATGGTAGAGGGAATCTGTACTTTTGGATAGTGCTGAGTCCTGCTTTGTGATCCCTTTAGCCCTGAACCCAGCCAGGTTGTGCAGCATGAAATGGTGTGCCCCAAATCTGAGTGTGCTGTAGCACATGTTCAACTCCTGCAGTACTCGAGGATGCCCTTTGCACCAAGACACTTCCTTTAAGCTGAGAGATTAATTCTGAATTTGAGCATTTGAATGTAATTTATGGAGTCCCATTTTTCAGTGCTCATGTCCTCACTTTTAATGTTGTACCAATCTCTGCTTTATGTGATGTTTTGCTTGATGTGGCAGTGCTTCCTTGGCTTGGATCCTGTCCTGTGCCAGTAAAATGGTTGTGGCTTTCATTGTTCCTGGGAAATCTCAGACACCAAAGCATTACCTGAACTTCAAGGTAACTATGGTTCTGATGTATGAAACAGCAGGCTATTATGGGATGTGACCACTCTGCACAACAAGACATTAAATGCCATCAGAGTGGACTGAACAAGCATAAAATACGTCATCTTCTTGTGTCACCAAAGTGAAGAGTGATTTAAAAGCATGTGTTACGTATCAAAATTGAAGTTCATGGTATTTCAAAGGTGGTTTTGCCAGATTAGTACCTACCATTTGCATTTTCTTCTTCAGCTCTGCATTGGCACGCTGATATGCTTTAGACACCGCATTTAGGTAATAGATGGTAAGGCTAGAAAAGAAAACATGGTACTGTAGTGATAGGATCAGGGGAAAGAGAAAGTTTCGCAAGGAGGGAACGTGTAACTTTTTGCCTATCTTCTAATAGCTAATTTTCCCACCAGCTGTCTCCAAACTTCTTTTAGAAGCTCAAGGTTTAGGGAAAATTTAGGCTGCCTGTGGCATGGTTAGCTGAGACAGGCTGAGCCCATCCAAAGCTCAGTTCTGCTCAAACAGAAGAAAAATGACCAGCCTGCCCTCGTGCCTCCACTTTGGCTGGCTTTGGGCTCCCTCCACTTCCTTTGCACCAACCTTGGGGACCCCAGGCACCAGCCTTGAGATGGAACTTCCACCAGGTAACACAAGGACCTTAGGAAAAACTGGGAAAACAGTGGTAGAATAGGGCCTTGACACCTCTCCTGAAAAGCAATGCCCAAGGAGCAAACCTCCTTCCCGCTTTTCCAGGAGCATCTGCATCCTATATCCCTGGATGAGGCCTGAGCAAACAGACAGGAACTGAGGGCAAGCAGAAGCCAGGTTGGAGTGGAGCCATGGGCTTTTGTTTTGATCCTGTCTTCTCCAAAAAGGGCATGCCAAGGCCAGGGGAAAACTGAGCCAAGCTGGAGGGAACTGAAAGGCAAGCATGGATGGGAGAGGGGGATGCTGGCTGCCAGCCTCTGGCACACAGGGAGGCTGTGCTTTGAAACATGCCCCAGTGTCTGGGCTGTCTCACCACCTCTGACACTCACCAGCCAGTAATATTTTGGTAGTAAAAAATGTCTCCTCCTATTTTGTGGAGTGCCTTTATTTTCTAAATGGTAACCATCATCTGCTCAGTGACTCCAAGCCATTCCCAGGAAAAGTACCAGCCGTTCAGCTCACTGCTATTGTTGTTTGGGTTTGTTTGTTTGTTTTTTTTTAATTAAGTAGAAAATTCTCTTATAAAAGGGAAAAAAAGGGAAAGAAAAAATGGTTTCCTGAAAATGCATAACCTGTGTGTATTCAGCAACCTCAAACCAGACTCAAGGATTTCATCAACTGACACTAATCCCAGCAAGGCACTATGTGCTGGCATGTGGGTTTCCAGGTAGAAGATCAGGAAGCAGTTCTTAGGATTGCCTTTCTTGAGGTTTTTTACAGGGGTCTGTCTAGAGGAAACACATTTGCTTCCTTTTGCCTAACATTAACCCAAACCTCAGCCTTGGTGATCTGGGCTCTCTGTCCTGCAAATACTCTTGGAAATTGTTTTTTCTTTTTATTCTTTTGTAAAGGTGTGATAGTTTTATTTCTTCAATGTTATCAAGCTCACTGTCTAGAAAATACTACTTTGTAATCAGCACTGTGAATAAGAATGGTGTTGATAACACACTAATGTTTTGGTTTTGCTAATTCTTATTTATCCTTAGTTGAGCAAGGACCTTTGTTTTTGTCTCAAGCTCTGCCAGTGAGGAGGTACACAAAAGAATCTGGGAGGGGGCATAGGTGAGACAGGTGACCTGAACTGACCAAAGGGATATTCCGCACCATAGAACATCATGCCTGGTGTATAAACAGGGGAGTTACCTTTAACAGGGGCCAATCTGGTTTTGGTAAGGGGGTCTGGCATCAGTTAGTGGGTGGTGAGCAACTGTATTGTGTGTAACTTGGTTTTCCCTTTTTGTTATTATTATCATTTACCATTATTACTATATTTTACTTTAATTTTGATTATTAAATGGTTCTTATCTCAATCTATAAGTTTTTCTTTGATTCTCCCCCTCCCTCCACCAGGACTGGGGACAGAGAGAAGAGGTTGAGCACGTAGCTGGGTAGTGCCTAATTTCCATGTGGGTTAAAACCATGACACCTAGGCACTGCTCTTCTCTGATGTATTGCTTCCCAGTTCCGGGGACAGTGTGGCTCACTGTCCTTTTCTAGACTACATAGGAATTATAATTTTTCCTCCTTCTTCATACAGTAAAATGCTTCTATCTTCTGCCAGGAAGCTCTGCAGGCCACAGCTTGAAATCCTACTCTCAACCTGAGTGGGAATAGGTTATGTGCCTGTGGGCACCGTATCTTTCATTCTTCTTTGTATTTCCTATTATTTCCCTTGTTCTTGGGCAGTAAAAAGCAGGACAGTAAGCTTGACACCTGTGCCACTCACTGGACCCCATCATTGTTTGGAACCAAAATAAATAGAAGATGCATTTTGGATTGCACCTGGATAAAAGAGAAGGGGTTGTCATGGCTTGAGAAAATTACTTAATTCAGTCCACAGAAATGGAAAACACCTTTTTTAAGAGGCTGCAATCAAAATCAACAGACCGTCCATTTGCAATCCACCTGTTGCTCTTTGTAGAGGCTATTTTTACTTAGGCTGGATTGTAGGTTGCCTTGCCTGCTGCTTTGAGAGCTTCGGGCTCTCTGCTCATCAGGACTAAATGAAGCTTTTGCATTTCCCCAGGTTCGATCTCTTGGAAAACTGAATGGGGTTCATCATAAGGATTAGCTCCAGCTTAACCCTGTCTGCCTGTCAGCACCACAGCAGAAGTTGAAGATTTTCAGAGACAAGGCAGGAAACTGGGCACTTGACTGAAAAGGAGAAAAGGGCCAAACCCCTAAGAAACAACTGTGTTTGGTCACTGTGATTTTGTCTGGGGTTATCACAGGCAAGGTGAGTATGTAGAAAACATGCAGTGCCTCTGCAAGATATCTAATGCACTCAGGACATGTGAGAGCTACTGCCAAGGGGCTATAGTTCTGACTGGTCCAGGCACCATGGGGGAAGCCACTTCTTTAGGGCTGTGACTCTCTTGGAAGCTGAACAGCTGGGAATCACAAGTATGTAATACATACAGGCCATACAGGCAGTGTATCTGGGTGGAAAGTGAGGACGTTTTACTTAACATGGACATAAGATATCTCAGTTCTCAGAGGGTAATCAGGGCAGAGAGAAAACTGACTCAAGGAGACATGGACTGACGGTAAGTCTGTGGCGTGGGAATAGTCAACACTGGAAAGATCTGATAAAAGGTGTCTCTTCAACAAATAAACTGCATTTGCACTGTTACTTTTCCCAGCTGTCAGTGGATGAAAGGGCAGGAGATTGCCACTGAAAAAAACCCCACTGTTTTCAAAGGTATTACTCTCTGTCATCAGCTGTTTTGAGGGTTGCATTAAAGCCTCAGAAACCTGGCCGGCAGCCCTTTTGTGAAGGTGGCCCACTTGGGTGTTCAGCAGTCTTCATTTTGTGTTTGCAATGGCATCTGCCAGTGCTGCTGTGAAGCCCACAGGAACAGAGTTTATAATTCTGTAATATGCTTGGCTATGCTAGGGATGTGGTGTGAGGCTTCTTGTCTCCTGCACAGACCTGATCTGATTCATACAGGTGAAGGATCTGCCTGCACAATTTACAGTAGCTGATCATTCTTTTTGAGTTAAAATAGAGCAAATAGTTTGAGGCAGGTAGAGGGGTGATATGTCATTTCCAGTTTAATTGGGATTTTTCTCAGGTTGTTTCTATAAGAAACTTTGTATGTAATTTATATTTCATATAATTTAATGGCATTACCTTCAGTGTAGCTGTGCAGGATGAAGCATCACAGTGCCCAAGGGCAGCTGTACTGGATCAGCCCAGAGGTTCATCTCCAGTGTGTGTGGATACCCCAGAAGAGTCAGAAAAGGAAGCTCTGTATGTCACAGGATCCCCAGCTCTTTCCCCATCTCCCATGGATTAGTTTGAAGTGCTCGGAACTGCCTACAGAATCTGGCCACAGCCCTCCTACTCATTTTTATAGCTTTGGAAAACAGTGATAGCTTTCCAGAACAGTCCCAAAAATCTCTCTTTTTTTAAATCCTAGTACTGCTGAAGGTGCTGGGGATTTAAGTCTGATTTCAAAGCTGAAATGATCAAATGGCACTAAAACAAATACCAGACGTATTATTTGGAAAATGAAAAAGTAAAGCCTCCCAAACCCAAACAAAGCTCACAGCTCTTCGTATTTTTGGAACATGTAATTTTTGAATGCCCTGTCTTGGCTGTGCTCTAAATACCACCAGCTGTGACAGAAATTGCTTCTCTGAAAGGCACCAGGCTGAGACTGTCCATTTATTTCCTGCTGGCTACAGAAAATTTTTCACATGGAAGCTGTGAGAGCTTTGATATCTACAAGGCCTCTATCAGCAATGAATTTCATCCACAAAGTCATGTTTAATTGGGTCAGGTAATTAAAATTTGGGAAATTGAGTTAGGCAAAGGTAAGGGAGGTAGGGAGCATGTGTCTGCTGTAATCCACGCTGTTATCTCAGCAGAAGCTGGATTTGGACCTGACTAGTATCCCAGAATTTTTTTTCCCCAACCTTCTTCCCCAAGCCAGGCATGTAACATTGCAAGGAAAACTTACACCATGAGCAGAATTGCAGGTATGATCAGTCCTGGATTTGCCACATAGCTGAAGATCTTGGCAACAAAAAGTGGAAAATCGAGCTCAATGGTCTCTTGAATGACATCGTACATCCTTTTCTTTCCACTGGAAAGACAAACAGCCAGTTAAGGAGTGTAGCTATCTCCTGGAGGGACAAAATGCCTCATATTCTCTTGGTGCTAAGCAGCATGTTTCAGCTCTCTTTCAATGAACATCAGCTTGCTGTCGGCCACCAAGGAGTTTAAAGTGCCTTTATTTTAAATTATCTATTGGTTCATTCATTCCCTCCCTCTCTCCCTTCACTGATTATACAAATAATCTTTGCTAGGCCAACTTGCTCCTGGAGTCAATACATTTATTTCCACGCTTGACTCCTTTATGAGTCCTGACTATTTACCCCTCTGAAATAGATAAAACCCTACAGACTGCAGTAACCGCATATTTCTGGTGAATATCTTGTTAAGTATGGCCTTTTCATGGTAGAGATGACTTTCCATATGCAAATTCCAGCTTTCTGAAATAATGAGGCAACTTGAAGAGCTGCTAAGTAATGACAAAAATAGCAAGCTGTGATTATTGCTTAATAGGAGACTCAGTGAAAGAGTAATTTCAAACAGGATTGATAAAGCTGATGAGAGTATTCTGTATGAAAGAAGAACAAATCTGTAAAGGGCTGGATTATGTAACTGACCTTCTTCTCTCCCCAGCATCTCTGGGTCTGGGAATTCAACCCTATCAGTTCTATTCCTCCCATTAGGCTTGGTGCCTCCTGGGAGCTTGCAGGATTCCTGTCAGGAGAGTATTGGACTCTCTGTCTTGATGATGAGAGTCAATAAAGAAAACTTGGATAAACAGTATCCCAACCACAATAACTATCAGGAGCTCAAGAGAGCTAAGCTTTCAGTCAAGCTGCCAAGGGTCTGAATCAGGCTGAGTGGCTTTTGAAGGGTTGATTGGGAATTGAAATAGCTCTTTCACATTGCAGATTAGTCATCTCCAAATGATAGTGTGCGTGCAACAAGTTACTTGTCAGATCATCTGACATTACTCGTTGACACCTGTCCTTGTTATAGAACTGAGGGTATTTTGGTCTCTTGCCTTTCCCCCGAGTCTTTTAGCTTTCTGATGTCATTCTCCGTCAGCAAGCAGATAACCTAAAACAGTGCATCTACAAGAACAATTTGTTCCAAGCTGGCTCCTTGCTGAGTCAGATTCAGCAGGCCCAGGAAATGGCGTTATTCAATCAAATTAGACTTTATTGGCATGTTAATCCAGTCCACTGAATGCTTTGTGCACTGCTGATTCTGTCCTAATTAAAAGAAAAAAAAGCCCCACGACATTTAAAGAGAACCCAAACACACACACACACAAAAAGAGAAAAAAAAGAAAAAAAAAAGAAAAAAAAAAAAAGGGGCACAAAAATGGCTATTTTACCACTCACCCCTATCCATTTTCTGCTATTTGCCAACTAAAGTCAACATGTAAAATACATCCTTTGGACTCATTTTGTTTCCTCAATGTTCCAAAGAGCCTTTAGGGTCCTCTAATTGTGGTGGGCTTGTTTTGTTTTGTTTTGTTTTGTTTTGTTTTGTTTTGTTTTTTTACTGGGGGCTGCAACTTGCTGTCCCATGCCTGCTGTTTTCTGGTGCTTTCATCTGTGTGTTTTGGGAAACCTCTGGGAATCATGTAGCAGAGGAGAGCAGCAGACAGGAGCAAGTTCAGTGCTCCCAGCTGACTGTTTACACCCCATAGCTGGGCTTGACCCTTTACCTCACATTGCTAAGGACTTTAGCACTTCACCATCTCTGCTGGAGTCCAGTCCTTCTAACTTCATGAAAATATGAAAATGTTGTTCTCGAAACAAAATGCAAATTTTGTTCTCATGTTCCAGAGAACAAAAATACATCTTTTTTGGTATTTTGGTAGTACCTGAAAGGTCCACAGTCAAAGGAGGGAGGCAGGGACATGATGGTGTAAGCCACAGGCAGGAGGCTGAGGAAGAGGATCAGCAGCAACAATCCCATGTAAAAATTGTTAGACTTGGATGCTTTGAAGACTCTTTCATGAGGGACATTGCTACTCATAACAGCCCAGCACTGAAAATACATGGAGGTTAATAAGCGCAGCACGTTTATACCCACGAGCCCTGGTGCGTAAAAGGATCCCATCCTGAAAAGGAAAAGAGAAGGACAGGCACTGTTTTTTGACAGACTGGAAGGTTTACGCTTTTCAAGAAGAGAAAATGAGGTGTTGGTGTGGTGACAAGTCTGTTCACAAATGAAGTCTGAGCAGGCTGGTCAGAGGTTATACCCCTCTGCTCCCACAGTGGAAGCCACCTGCACCCATAGGTTATGGTATGGTCCCCCTCACTGAGGACCAGCAAGGCCTCAGACTTCTCAGGGGTTGCAAAGGGAGTTTTCCAGTTTGTGACAAAAATTTCTTGGAAATGGCTTGGAAAATGTCAGGTGAATGTAACCAGCAGAGAGAGAGACCCAGTTTTACAGTTAAGCGCAGAAAACCAATCAGTCAGAAAAAGGTTTATCTAGCTGGCTTGGAAGATTTCTAACTCCACTAACAGGTTTCTAGATAATGTGAAAAATTTTTAAAAAGGAAATAACTTACCAAATCATTCCCTGGTTGAAAACCAAACCCAAAACATTGCCGCTAATGTCAAATTCTGCATAGGACGGCTGTATGGGGAAAGAAAGGAAAGTGTGTTGTTGTTAGAGGGACCTGCTATTGTTTTCTGCTGGGTGCATGATGCTTATTTAAAGCTGGCAAGCAGGGATTCCTGGGAGGACTCCTGCTGCGTGCACACTGCTTGAATGACCAGCAGCAGTGTGGGGAAAGCAGAACTGGAACTACTGCACTGTGGGCTGCTGATTCTCTCTTGGCTTCCTGAAAACGGGAAAGATATATGGAGGTGCTCAGAGCTGCTCTGTGTTTGTCTTTCCCTGCCAATATGACACCAGCTGTGAGCATGGCACGGGACTGCATTTAAACTCCAGATGGTGCCTGGCTATGGACTTACAGTTCCACCCTGATAAAATATTGAATCTTGAAGCAGTGATAATTATGAGCTGGAAGGCAAACGCTATGCTGGATTATGTCTGTGTCCCCAGGTCCAAGCTGCTGAAGAACAGAAACACTGGGCAAAGGAAGAGAAATACGAGGGAATATATGACCTGATAGGCATTAGGTGATATTTTACTCTGTGCTAGCTGATACATTGCTCCATATAAAGCAGTATTTTAGCTATCTGATGCAGGTGCTAATGGTGGAAAGTCCACAACAGATTGATCTGATCTACTGGCAGTATTTGTTGATTTCTAAATTATTATTTTGTTAGATTTGCCTATGTTGAAGCTATTTCTTCTATATACTTTTATGTGCGCAAAACTCAGGTAATTTTTGGCAGATGAAACTTTGTGTAAAGATTTTCATGTTATATTTTCTTGAAAAAAACCTTTTTTTTACCTGCAATGCAGAAAACAGAATTCTAAGAAATGGTAAGTGATGCTTTTATATCTTTGGAATATCCTATATGGTATGTCTGTTTTTCATGCCATTTACATTTACTTAATCCTGTCAGCAATTCATAAAGTTGAAGTTTAAGATGATTGTGCTCTATGATGAAAACTCAAGGGGAGCCTAGTCAGAGTTTTGCTTAGCTGACTGCTCACAGCTTTGGGAAGGGATGGGTATAAACACTGTTTTCTTTGTTCTTTTGATTCTGGCCCATTTATACTTTAAATCTTTAGCTTGAGGTTAATATTGGCTTCTTTTTCACATGAAAATAAAGACAGCTTTCAGTGTCTGCTGTCCTCTGCCTTGAGTATTCGTATGTGAGAAGGCTAGGTTAAACAAGAAGCTTATTTGTTATCTGCATTAGAAAAACACATATAAAATTGTGCTGGTGTCCCTGGCTAGGCTGAGTTAGATGGCTGTCAGCAAACCATCTTTGCACAAGCAATGGAAGTAATTTCACACTGCTTGGCTGCTGGGAGGACCTCCCTAGGCCACCCTGGGAAATGTCCTTTGCCTCCCTCAGAAGAAACGCAAAGAGCTTCACAAGCAGCAAAATGTCTGTTGTGCCCCACCTGCTCTTCCTTGACCAAAGCCCTCCTTCGTGCTCTTCCCCAAACCATTCCTGGGAACCCTCCCAGTATGACAGCTAGGCAATGGGTGCACTGATCTGCTCATAATCTTACAAGGTATTTTCATCTCTCTCTGAATCCATCTGGTTTTGTTTCATCTCATGTGAATCAATGGACTTCCCTCCATCCCTCCATTATTTTATGTTGTGTTTTGTGCAGCTCCAGTACTGACTGCTTTGGTAATGTAGCCTTTATGAATGCCCAAGAGTCCAGTGCTGCTGTGTGTTACACACACAGGAGAAGGGAAGGAAATGCCCCTTGTTCCATTGCAGCAGAAGAAACACCAGCTTCCAGAAGCAATTAGAAGCACTGCTGTGAGAAAAACAGATTCCTGCCTGCAGGATGGGCAATGAACAGGAAAGTCTGGGGCTTTGAAAAGGGATATAGAAGGGCCCAAGTTTTTGGGGTTATAGCAACTGAAGGAACACCAGATTATTTCTTTTTTAAGTCAGCTTCATATTTCAAAGTTCCAAGATGGGAGGAGAATGCATTTTTGTATGGTTGTTACTGGGATGGAGCTGATTTACCCAGAAAAGTGATGCACAGGCTGGATATGGATACCAATTATCCAGCAAGACCAGATGGCCACTGGAAGTATTCAAAACAAATTCTTTTGTAATGTTTGACCAAATTGCCCTAAATTACTTTTATCTTCTGGGCTATAAGATACTGACTGGTTTTGAGATACTTACAAATCCAGCCTCTAGGTCCCAGCACCAACAGTAATTCACAAATCTGACAAAGCAAGCTCGGATGAAATCTCCCACCAAAATGGTTATGTAGGTCACCAGGATATCAGACACAGTGAGCCTCACAAACTCCTGCAATTAAAAAGAAGGAAAAAACCCCACTTAACTATTATAATTTCAGTAGCGCATTCAGGATGGTATTTTTTATTAAGCCATTTATATTTATATGACAGTAATCTTCAGAAAAGCATGCCATGAGCAAACTCCCTGCCTCTTTTCAAGCACTGTGCAGTGCCTAAGCTTTACCTCTGTGCTTGGGAGCTATGAGCTCTGTGATAGCTGTTAGACCCACTGCTGGCATTACTGACTGCACTGCATGCTGTGGCAGCACAGGAAATGGGAGCAGAATGCTAATGCTGCAGTGGTGCTGGTGCAAAATTTACAAATGCCCTCAGTCATTCTGATTGTGGTATGGCTCACCTCTGTAACTTTTATGTGGGCTCCTAAGAAAATTGTTCTGTTGTAAACAAGAGCTGTGTGTAATTGTAGAGGAAGGAAATGTGGAAGACAAGGAAGAAAAAATTGCAGGCAGAAGAAAGACACATGGGGTGGAAATAACTGGTGGCCCAAGGATTGAAAA
Organism: Hylia prasina; assembly: GCA_013397195.1. Classification (NCBI taxonomy): domain Eukaryota; kingdom Metazoa; phylum Chordata; class Aves; order Passeriformes; family Sylviidae; genus Hylia; species Hylia prasina. The sequence goes on along the minus strand of VYXD01002165.1, from coordinate 72,969 downwards.
GGAAAGCTACTTAAAAGAAAGGTTTTAAAGTATGAGAGGGAAAAAATAAAGATCTGTTGAATGACAGCTCAGCTGCACCAAGCATCAGCTCATTCTGAGGGGTGACAGTGGCTGGTCATTTCCCACATGACTGAGAACCGCTTGGCTTTTGAAGATGCCTTGAGTGAGCACAGGAATGCATAGCCTTGTAGTTTGGCAAGCCCTAACTATCTCTGTCAGCCAGTAAACAACTGCTTTTACTTTTTAAGTTGTGCATAGTCTGGCTGCAGATCTTCTTGGTGCAAGGTAAATGTTGCAGGATGGGTTTCTGTGGTGAAAGTCTGAGGACTTGAAGGCCACTCTGCCTGCCTTTCAAGGGGCTTACTTTTGCCTAATTCTGCTTTCATCCCATGGTCTCATGCTGCATTAAGGATTGGGACATGTCAGGAGTTCCCCTGAGACATGTCCTCTGGCTGGGTTTTATGCCTGCACCAAAACTTCTCTGGAACAAGTGCAACAATAAATGGAGAAGAGAGGTTTGCTTCAAAAGCCCAGTCATGATCTGAACAAGAACATGGTGCAGATGTGGCTGCACACTGCCTTCTGTGCTCTTCACAGCCAGTGCCTTAGAACTGTGCATGCCCTGGTTGCTTCCAGCTGAGGATTTGACCACCGTGGCTTGAGAACCACGGCCAAAAGCTTGTATTGCCTGTGTGGTGCTGTACGAGGGTGGGGGAAAGAGCTGCTGTTTGTGAGAAAGGCTTCAAGCCTGGAAATGTTAAAGACTTCAATGACAAAAACAAAAATGGACCATCCCAAACCTACACAGAGGCTTTCTATGTAATGAAATTCTTACGATGCCCACAGTTGTCTCCCAGCAGGGTCCCCTTGGCACATCTGCAGGGTCAAGGGGAGGTGGGGTGACAGTGCTGTCATTCCCTGCAGATGAGTTGTGGTGACCAAGCAGTGTCCAGTGCGTGATGTTTTTTACTGCATCCTCTTCTGCCAGCTGCAATGAAAAGGACCCCCCCCCCCCCCGACAAAACCATCAGAAAATAGAAAGCATGGAGGTGTTAGAAGAAATCCAAGGCATTGAGTTCCTCCTTGCTCTTTACCAGTTACCACCCCTTGTATAAACATCTGTCCACAACAGAGTTACAGTGCTGGCAATAGCACAGAAACTCCTCTTTTGCCAGGAGCAGGGAGCAGCAGCTGAGAGCAGGTCGAGGCTCCCTGAGTTTCTGGGGAACAAGCAACGTGCTCCCTGCACATGGGAGGAGGAGTCAGACCTCCTTCAAGACTCATGTATGCAGATGTAGCCTTCACCCAGTCCTCCTCCTTTGCGTTATTCATAATTTTTCAGGGCAGGGCAAACCACCTCAATTCCTCTAATTCTTCTCTGTTTAAAACAGAGTAATATTTTCTGTGGATAAGTTAGACATTTATCCTTTCCTGCAGTTATCTGCCCACAACACACAACCAGGATAATGATAAAGAGAGGAGGCAGGGGAAGAGGATTATGAACTATCTTCAGGGCTTGCAGTAATAGAAATTGCAAATAGTGTCAGATGGAGAAAAAAATAGAATTACCCTAACATGTTGTGATTATAGGAAGACAATAACTCTGCTCTTCCCAGGGCTGTAAAGAGAAGCTAGAGACTCTGCTTAGTGACTCTCCCTGGGGCACTGCTCAAGAGGGGGCAGAGCAAGCACCTGCTGCAAAGGGGGTGGTTATCCCTGCCAGCTGTGGGGAGAGGCTGTGCTCACCCTCGACTCTGGGAAATGCTATTTGACCATGGCTTTTTGGCTCAGCTCTTACCTTTTCATTGACATCATCCATCAAGGCCAACAAAAATGTGTAGAGGTTTCCCAGGAAGAGCGCAAAGATCCGCCCCAGCTGCCACTTCAGCCCAATGCGGGGATGGTAATTTTCTAGGGCAGCGATGGTTTCAAACAGTGGAGGGCAAAACATGCCCAGCAAGGACATCACAATTTCAACCTGCCACATGAGGAAAACGAGATAACTGCTAATAGTAACAACAGTGACTATCTTACTTTGAGCAGAGCGGGAGCTGCCAGCAGCTGGTTCGGTATTTCTGAAGGATTTGTAAAGGGGAGGGAGTCAAAGCAAACTCAGTTTCTGGCTTTGCTTAGTGTGCAGGCAGCAGCACAGCATCAGATTTCAGTGTTGGGTTGCACGACTTAACTTGCACTTGCAGGAGCACTTTTGCTCTTATCTCAAAGGGATGAGCTCCAAAGAATTTGCTCCCTGTCAGTCCAGACTCATGAATATTTAGGTTCCTCAAGTACCTTGCAGTATTGCTTGCATCAGCTCCAAGGCTGTTATTTTAGTTTCAGAGGAAGCACAAATCTTGGCTTGTGTGCATAAAGATGATTAGTAAATGCTAATGTTTATTTTCCACGTTCAGCACCTTTGCTTTTGCAGAAGGCATTTACAGACTTGAACGGAAGCACATCAAGCTCTCAGTTTTGCAGCTCAAGAAAATGTGTCCCAGTGGTATCTTTATTGCTCTTTATCATGCCAGATACTATGTTGTACTGTGGTCAATGAAGTCATTGAACGGTCAAGGTTAGCTCAGGCATGACTTACAGGCTTTAAATTTTTTTATAGCCTACAGGCTGGTGGCCTGTATTTGTACAGGTGCAGGCAGTCTCTGACTCCTCTCTGTGCTTTTCTTTCCAGGAGAAGTAACAGTACCCAGCACTACATTTATTCAGATCTCACATTGTTACTAGGAAAGTGTCAGATATTAATCTTTTTTTATAATAAGATTTTTTTTCTTTGGGAAAAATCTATAGTGATAAATCAAAGTATTTTTAGGCAAGTGCTGTCTTTCTAAAGTTTTCTGAAGGAATTTTGAAAATGCGTGGCTTTGAATTTAATTTGGCTTTCATATATAAATACATGATAATGTAGTAGATAATGAAATGAAACCTTTCTATAGGTTGAAATATTTTTTTGCTGTATGTGAAGAGCTTAAAGATTTGAACTTCTCATTTCAAAATCGGACACAGGAAAGCTTTGGCAATTGAAATTTTTTTGCAGGTTCTCAAATTTTATTCCCATTATTTAAAGTGGATGACAAAGGTTTGATTTTAGAGTGATGTCTGACTATGGACATTTCTAACACCCAGAGTGCTTTCTAGTACAACAGAGTTTGTGTTATTATGCAATTTGATTCTTAAGATGGTGATTGGTGTTGAAAGTGCTGAAAGCCATTGACTTTTCTAGTGATTTGTTATAAGAGTATTTTCCTTTCTCTGCAGGAGTTGTTAATTTTCCCTAGGAACTTTCAGTGATATCAGTGTGCATTGCAGTTACAAGTTCAAAGGTACTGAAGGGGCCTCCTAGGCCCTGGTAGGGAATCCCCCTGCCTTGGATGCTGTCCTCGACCTGTGGCAATTAATTTGCTGATGTCCAGAGAAAACTATCCCAGCAGAAAACTGGAAGCAAATTTTCCTTACCTCATTTCTTTCATACCACCCCACATTTTGCATTTTGGAAAAAGTCTGGGAGCGTTTCACCACAAAATAAATGAGGTAGCCACTCCCACACAGGCAGCATATGATGAGGACATTGGCCAAAACCCGCAGGAACCTCCTCAGGTGGATATTCTCATCCTTGTTGCTCTCTTGCTCATCTACTATAGACTCCTGAAAAAAACAGGGGTGCTCAGTAAATTTGAATGGATATCTTGCAGCATTAAGCATAAGGAAACATCACAAGGTTTTTCACCCTATGAAATGCACCTTCTGCTGTTCTGGCTATATCCAACTTGGTAGTTTTGGTTAAATTCAAACTAAGCTTCATAGAGGCATCCTGGTTCAACTGAAAGGTATCAAATGGCAAAGAGTCCGACACATCCCAGGGGAACTGCACTCTAAATTAATACAAATTCTTTTAAAAGCTGAAAAAAAGTGTGTTAGAGGAAGCAGCTCACAGAAGCTGGAGCTGCCACAGATCAGCACCATGCCCTGTTCATATGGAAGGATGCTGAATAGGTATCCATATTTCCCCTTAATCTCTGCCATTGGTAGGTGCTGGGCGTGTCTTCAGTAGCAGGCAAAGGACAATTAGGTTTACCTTGAAGCTCGTGGTGATGGATGCAAACTTGTTGTCTGCTGTCTCTGGGTTGCCAATGAGGTAGTCCCAGCTGGTGAACATTTTCCAGCTGAAAATGAAGTTGTCATCGTCCCCATCTGCCGTGCTTTCGTTGGCATTGCGTGCCATCCTGCGGGAGGGTGTGCAGTGACAAGGTCAGACACTCTTCCACAGAGCCACCCTTCAGCTTTGCAAAGCTTGGGTAGGATGCAGTGGAGCAACCATTCCTGGGGTTTGGGAATGACTAAAATGTGCCATTGGACTTTAGGTCTAAGGAGGACTGAACTGTCAACTGTCAGGGCTATGCAGGTCTTCTGTTAAAAATAGTGAAACAGAGAAAAGCTGTGATAGCACAGGTGATTAAGGAGGTTAAGGATTGCTTCCTCCAGCTGGCGCATGATAAAAGTCTATTTACAGTGCTTCTGGGTCCTAGGCTGCAGTATATGGTTATGGCTACCTTTAAATTTAGTCAAGCCCCCCTGTCCTATCCAATACACCCACTGCAGTATGAGAGGGTAGTGAGACTTCACTTGCTGCCCAATGCTGGAGCCAAAGAGCTTGCAGCAAGTCATGCAGGGAGAGAAAAAGGATTATTCTTGTTAATCACCATTGGAGCAGATATGGCTTCTGCTCTTTCCTCTCTATTATTTGATCCCTGAAATCCTTCTGTAAGGCCCTGTAGAATTCCTAGCACCAGTCCCTCAAGGAAGACAAGAGATGCTGCAATTTCATGGCAAATGTACAGCAAATCCCCATGTCCCACTCCAGCCAAAGGCTCAAGAGGCTCTCACTGCTACACAGCAATATGGCCTGTTTCAGCAAGCGATACAAATCCATGGGCTTATTCTTTCTTCCAAAGAAAGGAAGTTCTTTTCATGGTGTGTCCTTCAGGCAGAGATAAAGGGGCTTATTTTTTTTTATTTTTAATTGTGCAGAGACCATTACAGCATTGACAAGCGCTTTGGCTGCATCCTCAATGCCCTGAGGATCCTGTGGGAGCCTTCTGCTGTTTGGGGACAGTGCACCAGAGGCACTTTTAAACTCCTCCAATTCCTTTAGGGAATCAAATACAGTCTGGGAGCATTTGGCTCTTTTCTGCAACCCTTGCACCATCTGTGGGACCCATGTTGGAGTTCAGGAATGTATTTACTTTGCAATAAAAGGATGCAAAAGGAATCTTTGAAATGCACTGCAAGTAAAATCCTCCTTAATTTAAAAAATCTACCTGTTTGATGGCCCTGTAGTAACGCTGAAGGAAGGGTTAAAGAGATCTGGAGAGAATGAGAAGGAAGATGGCTGGAGTAGGAAGGGTTCAATATAGCGCACAAGAGTACACAGATGAGGCAGGGGAGTGCCCAGGTCCCCCTGCCCATCAGAACCAGGAGGGAGGCCAAGTGGCTGAAAACAGCAGGCACACATTTCCTCATGTTCCCCCAGCCATCCAGCCAAGGCTGGACCAAGTCTGGGTGGCCATGGAGGGGAACCCAGCTGTGAGACACATCTGGGGGGATTTTGCAGAGGGGGCAATGTCAGCTGCACTTACGATCTTATAACAACCATCAGGCTGTAGCCGAACACGCTGATCCCAACCATGAAATATGCCATTGGCAGCCTGTATTTCAACCAGCCAATTGTCCTCTGGTTGTTGTAGTAGCCATAAAAGAGTGCTGAGTATTTAATGTAGCCCTGGAGGTAAAGCAAAAGCAATCCTGTGTAAGCTGTGCCGCTTTTCTTCTGCAGGAAAGGGGTTTCTAGAGAAAACTGAAGATTTAAAACAAGGAAAATCAACTTGGAAAAGTTTTTATGGTCTCATTCTTGTCTGTTTGCTGCCCTGGCACCTTTGAGAGACATCTTAAGAGTTTATCTTCCTAAGAGAGGGAAGATGAGGGAGAGCATATCAGATGACAGTGGCTTAAAACTAAAATGTATTTTTGATCCATCACTCTTTCATCCCTCCCAGAAAAACATCCTTATTGCTCTTTGTGGCTGTAGCCCACCTACTTCTCTAAGCAAATAATCAAACACTCAGATCTTGTAGAAAAGCTGTAGCAAAGAGTCTTCCCACTATGATATGAAACTTTTACTTTCAGGTAGGAGGCAGCTGATGCTCAGTGCCTTGCAGATTTAGTTCCTTTTACTGGCTGCACAGCAAATATAACTAAAGAGTGAAATCAAAGCATTACTTTCCTGTGGAAAGCAGAGCTCAGACACAATATCAACCATGTTGTCTCAAGTAGATCTATTTTTTGCTGTGCAATCTGTTAGGCATCCAATGAGCGTGTGGATCACCTAATCTGCATTAGCAATCTCTCCCTGTTTTTCTGTCATATCTCATCCAAGTTGATGTGTATCACTGCACATTCCACTTCTCTGTTTTTTGCCCCTTGTCTTTCAGCTCCTAAGTGTGCTTAATCAGTCTGGCCATGATAGTTAAGCAAGCTCCCCTCTGATAAAGCCTTTTGAAAGACATAACTTGAACTCGTATCAGAGCCTGTGTAATGGATCTTGTCTAAAGACACTGAAGGGTTTATATGTAAAGGGGCTTCTGGAGGCTGTCTAGCCAAGCCCCCTGCTCAAAGCAGAGCCAATTGCAAAAGAAATTTTTGTGCTTCAGGGCTATGTCCAGCTGAACTTTGAAAATCTCGAAAGATGGAACTCGCACAACCTTTCTGGTCCTTTCTTCCAGCATTTGACCACCTTCACTTGATCAATTAAACTAAGCTTCCCCAAAACTCTAGGCTTTTTATTCCTAATCTAATAAAAAGCTTTGGTACCCCCAGGTTCCATGGAAGCTGCATTTTTGCTCTGCACAGAACTCAGTGCCACAGGTCCCGGACCACTCTGTGTGTGTTTCTAGCAGTGCAGCAAGCCTGTGGCTGGCACACCACAGCACGGTTGCTTGGGGCTCATAGCCTGCTACACACACTGTCTGCTGGGGAGGTGTGGTGGAAGAAAGCCCTGTAAAATTGTCCCTGGAAGGCGCTGGTGAAGTTTGCTTCTCAGGTTGTAATTCCAAACCTTTGTCTTCTTGATTCATCAGATGCCAGGGACTGAAAAATTAGTTTCTCTGCTCACATCATCCAGTATGTTCTTTAAACTCCATTTGTGAGACATCGTGTCTGGTGTCCAAGTGAGATTTATTCCTTTCTACTCCTCTAGAAATCCATGATGTGACCTCTTTCCTGCCAAAGCATACATTTCCCCAGCTCCTCTCTCCTGAAAGGTATTTTTCAGTGTAACAGTATTGACCCTTCATTTACACCTACTCTGATATATATTTCCCTCCTGCACCTCTCCTGTGGAGCGTGCTGGAATAAGCCTCTATTCATTTTCAAAGGGCAGCCTTCTGCACAGGGCTCCATTTGACATCTCCTTGCTGCAGAGGGTGTTGGTGCACAGTGTTGCTCCATAGCTGAAGATGCTTCTTGAGCTTGGATGATCACTCCCTGATGTCAGACAGGAAGGGAATGGGTACTGGATGGGGACCTGTGGGGTTCTGGACATGGGACTGGATGGCAGAGGGGTTCAGAGGACCAACACCTCAGTGACAGCAGGGGAATGTAGATGTGTGTACCAAGCCAGAGGCAGGAGACTGGCAGGTCATGGGAGTAAGCATTTCCTGGAAGCATACAGCCTCATCCAGAGACAAGTTTTCTTACTGATAGGTCTCTTACATATGGTCTCCCAGAGAAAATCAGCAGCTGCATTTAATCAACATTCCTTCAGATTTATTTGTTTGTTTTGCCTTTTTTTTGTTGTTTTTTTTTTTTTCTTAATGAATTTAAATGCTACCTCTGATATTTTTACAGTCCACTGCTCAAATGAGTTTTTCGTTCCTTACACTTCTATTAAAAATGTCCCTAATTCACCTCTGAATTCTGGATTTTGACAGTGGGAAAGTGCTGGGAAGAGTTGAAAGGATCCTCAGCAGACTATGGGGGGTAGATGAAAGCCTGGCCCTGGCAGGTTCCTGGACACCAGTATTTGAACCTTATTAATAAATTGGCTTAAATAATCTGGTTTACAACAAAGTAGTAATTTTTTGTTTGGTTGTTTTTTATTTGGTTGGGGTTTTTTTTCTTTGTTTTTCTTTTTTTTTAAGCTAAAGAAATTGCAAAGGGGGTCATTACAGAAGGACTGTAGCATGTGATCCCATGCTTGTAGCACATGTACCAGTGCTGACAAGTATTAAAAAAAATATTTCCAGATGTAACTACTTTGAAAATCAGATCCCAAGGCATGGTTACATCCAAAAGTTTTCAACCCCTGAATATATACTTTTTCTTGGGCTGTCACCCAAAACCACTTAATCCCTTTGTCTTAAATCTTCAGAGTGACTAGGGTGGGAGGTGAATTGGTATTGCAGGCAAGCACCCCGAGATGGCTGAAAACTTGGGATCTGCCTTTGAGTGCAAGTCCTAAACTTTGGTTCCTGCTTCAGGCTCATGTAAATATTTTAGGAGAGCAGGGTGGGCAGGGACATGGAGAGCAATCTCCTTCCCAATCACTTTCAGTGGCCTGGCAAGGTGCTCCCTGCTGATGAAGAGGCTCTGCAGCTTGAAGTCTCTGTCTGGCTGCCTGGTTTGGAGCAGCTCCAGCCTTTCACCTGCGTGCTTGATTCCTTTCCAGTTGGAAGTAAAATGGCTTTTGTGTCTACACACACCTGTGATGTACACCAGGCAGCACATTTCTATATGGAAGTGGTTCAAATCCATCTGCAGGTGTCTGCATGTGGACATGCTGTTTTGCCCACAAATCTCAGCATCCACAAAGATTTTGTTGCAACAAAAGGCTTTCTAGACTTCTGGAAGAAATAGGTGCTCTGTTGGTTTATCTTGGAACAAATTCATCCTTGTAGCACCACTAACTTCTGAGGGGTTTTAGGAGGTAGTCAACTGATCTTTTATGATTAACACTCGTGCTTACCTCAAAATCCCAGAGAACTGAAAAATCCATAGCTGTTGCTTGTTCAGCCCGGGGTACAGTTTTCCTTGGCAAACTCCCATATGGCATTCCCATCAGGACCTGGAGAACATTAACAACAGTGATGCATGTATACTCTAAAACACCACAGAGTTTTTAACAGTTTATTTTTTTTTCTTAATTAGTCTTTTGGTTTGCTTTGTTGGTTTTCCTTTTCTGTTGATTTTGATATATATTTTATTTCTTAATGCTAGAGTAGCAGTTTTTAAAAACTGCTTAGCATTACTTTAATTTATAATTATTTAGTATTAATTATATATATTAATATATAGTACTAAATATAGTTTATTAATATTAATATTAATATTTAGTATTAATTTCACACAAATTATCAGAGGACTTCCCTTTCCCTGCCCACATCCATTGCACAGGAAATATTTTTTGGAGAAACTATATCCTTCAATGAATAGCTGCAGTTGAAATGTCCTTAGTTTAGCAAGGAGTTCTTTGCTTGAACTTCATGGGTCTAATGCAGTAAAGGGATTAGCTTCATCTATTTTTGCAGAGCTCCTCCTCTGAGGGAAATCAAGAGCACTGGGTCAAGCTTGCAATATAATTTGTATTTTTCAGTCCTGAATCGAAAGACGTTCTCAAGGTGAGGTAAAGGGCAATTAGGTTTGGGAAAAAAAATATATGACAAAAAGATGCAAAGAAGAGTTTTCATGGCACATCCTGTCCTGATGGCACCATGCAAAGCAGGTCTTGCAGCTGGAGCAGCAGTAGAAGTCCAGACAGAGAATGCCAAGGGCTATGGAGAATTATTATATTTACAAGCTGACTGGTGCCTATACCAAAATATCTCATTAGCATTCATAGCCTAGAAAGGTCCTAGCATATAATCTATCATTTATTTTTCAGGGCTATCTAATTACACTCAAAATAATTTATGATTAAATGTTTATTGCCCAGCTACTCTCCGTATCGTAACAGCTCAGTAGGCAGCGAGTAACAGTGTGCACACTTCAGAGACAAAAACTCCTGCCATATGCACAGTTCCTAAGCAAACACATTTGTATTGTTCAGTGCTAATGGTTATGTCTCCTCGTCCTGGGAGGAAACTGAGCTTTCCCTTTTGATAGTGTGAGCAAGCACATTAAGGAGAACAAAAGCATGGTCCTCAGGAGACGTTCTGCAGTGCATTTTTGCTCCATAAAATTCTGCGTTGAACAGAACAGATGCCACTGTCTGTGGATTGCACAGCCTTTAAATACTGCACTGAGTAATTTAGCCAGAGCTGTAATGGCTACATTAAAAAATTCTTCAATAAACGATCATATAAAGTTGGCTACGAGATCCTTTTAATTCTCCAAGAGGAGTGAGAAATAGAAAAACTAAAAATAAAACAATTGCTCATGAATCATGTGAATTGGAAGTACAAAAAAGGGGTTATTTTCCAAGCGTTAGTTGGCAAAGTGCTGGGAAATTGTCTGTTCCCTGAGGGGCTGTGCCATGGCTGCTGCCCCATGGCCATGCCCCTCAGAGGGCCCAAGAGTGAGGGTATTTAATAATTTTCAGAGCACAATCCATCTCTTGTGGCTCTCGCAGATCGGATTTGTGCCTAGGACTGGAATACCACGTTCTTCACTTCAGTCAAAATGTAAAACTGGCCTTGAATTAGATAGATTGTTGAACCTCTGTTTCAGCTCCTGGATGGGCAGGATCTTTGGTAGCATTTTATGTCTCCTGATATCAATCCAACTTCTGCTCCTGTGTCAGTAAGCCTTTGTAAATAATTGTCCTCAGGCATTTCATTTTTCTAAAGCGATGCCTGTTGTAAGGCGTTTGTCCTGTCAATGTCACGTTTGTGTCAAGCAAAGGGCAAGATATTACTGAAAGGAGAATTAAGCACTTACCTCTGGAATTATAACCAGTCCAAATATTAACCCAAAAAGGACAAGATTTACTCCATACATCCACCGCAGAAATATGAAGTAGGAAGCAACAGAGGAGCCAAAGTGACCTTAAAGCAGAAGGCATTTCATGGTTAGGAGATTAGGAGGGTTCAACTGTCCTCAGCAACCCTTTACCCTCAGGTCTCCCCAGCACCTTTCCCATGAGCCTCCCAACACTCCCCACAACTTCTGGAGAGAGCAACACCTGGACCTGCCAGGGTTGTGTGCTCCTGGTTTGGCACTGATGCCCGGGGCGAGTGGAGACTGTGGACCAGGAAACTGGAACATTGTTTGTATGAAGACAAGGCTGTCTTAGAAAACGTCCCACTGCCACCACACAGCAACCTCAACTTACTCTCCACTTCCTTTATCTTCATCTCCCAGGGTATGCACTGTGTTTTAAAATTTTCAAAGTCTCTCTTAAATTTCACCCATTTCTGAAACAAGACAACATTGCAGTGAGCAGAGAGGTGTGAAGAGGGGGTCTGCTCTGAAGCAGGGCTTTCTGATATCTGAGTTTAGTAGCATGGTTGGGTGTGGGTGTAAAGTCCAAAGCAGGAGCTCTGGTCTGGGTCTTATCTTTTGGATTATTTCAGAAACTTGCTTCAACCAAAAATCTACCTCCCCCCCACTCCCAAGTGTTCACATTTATGATTTGAGTTTTAAGAGCTTTAACTTTTCCAGGCTTTTGGAAAGCTGCAGTTGTGCTATTGATTGATCAGATTATATAGGGGTGGAAAATTCAGACCTGGCTCTGGATTGAAAGAATTGTTTCAGAACAAACTCTATTTAAAACAAAATTTAGTTTGATAAAACACTGAGCTTGAATCTTTCCTCGCCAGTTTCCTCAATACTCCCATTGATTTCATAATCTCAAGTCTGGCTCTGTTTTGAACTTCTCAATATAATCTCCATGACAACATGCAACTTGGCTACCAACTTCAGTCTCAAAACACAGCCATCATTCTCCCTGTTATCTCCTCATCACTGGAGAAGAGGAAATTTTACAGGACTAGGTGTAGTGCAAGAGTTTGGCAGGACCTCTTTCTCCTTTAGGGATATCTTTTCTCGCATGTCAAGGTTTTGGAGATTGCAGCCAGAAAGCCATGGTTTTCCCTGCTCCTGTAAACCCTCCCTTGCTTCAGGAAAGGTCACAGTGAGGTTCAGGTTGGGGTAAATTTCCCCCTGTTCTTTCTGCAATAGTCATAGATTTGAAGCCAGCTAGTATTTTTTTGAATGTGGGCAGGAAATTTTAGCCTGATTTCCTTGTGCCTTTTTCATCAAATACAGGTCAATAAACCTAAAAATGTGCTGAATACATAACTGAGAATCCAAGCCTTTCCCTGACATCACTGTAGCACTTACCTTCGCCATCATCATCTTATATGCATACAACTTTTTGCCCTTTCCTTTTCCCAGAGCTCCTTCAAACTTCTCTACAAAATCTTGTGCCTCCCTAATTGGAAAATAAACAAGCAGGTTATTAAAACAGCAAAGGGGTCTTCAGTTTTTCACCCCTGCCTGCACCAGTGGGATAAGCAGCCGCGCTTGTAGGAAGGTGAGCCCTTGGTGTCTCTCCCTACCTGCTCTCTGCTGATCAGTTGCTGTGCCATGTAGAGCTCAGACACCCACCCAGGACTAGCTATCAGGTCCCCAGACCGCTCACGTTCATGTAGAGATGTTTTATAATAGCTTTAAGTATTGTTAGTGCCCCAAATCCTGTTCCATGCTTCTCCCTGAGAGCAAACTAAAAGCCTGCCCATTGCTCTCACTGCAGAGCTCTCACAGCCTGCATGCCTGTTATAATTTCTCTCTCCTGATGCATTGGTCAAGAAGAAAATAACATTGCCTAGTGAAATAAACTCGAAGAAGATGCAGAGTTTCCTTTTATGAACACCTCCCAGGATAAATATCAGAGATATGCAAATGGCCCAAGGGGATAATCTCAGTGCCAGAGGAATGTGTGTATACTAGTCAGGAGTAAAATCAAGCTGCAAAATGAAATTAGTTTTACACTAGGACATCTAAGGGAAATACAGAGAAAATAGTCTAGGATGTTGTTATGCTGAGTATGATGAGCTTGTGAATAAAATTCTATTGTATATTGGTGTTGCCAATGAGAAGAGATAAAATTTCAGCAGCTGGGAGGTTTTTTGCCATCCTAAGCCTGTGGGAAAGATGGACTGCCACTTGGTATAAATAGTTGGCTAGGTCAGCCTGTAACCTTGGGAAAATCACCTGTGACTTCATTTGCAAACCCAAAGTGCGATCTCTAAGTCTTGAACACAGTTTCACTCTCTTTGTTTTACACCCCTCATCTGTGCAATGGGGCTAAATAATTTCTTCTCTCATGGTTGAATTTATGCAACCAAAAATATCTAATGAATGTGTAGTGTGCTGAGAGCCTTTCTGGAGACCTCTGCACAAGCAATGCAACAGTTTTGTTTAGGTTAATTGGTAGGTAGTGCTGACTGCTATTGCTCAGAAATAAGATGAAAGTATGGACGTACATTGTCAAACATGATTCTAAGTAGAATTTTAGTCAGGATCCCACACCACAAGGAAAAAAATACATCAGAAATAACTCTGCTTTGCTCTTTTTTCTTTTCTTACAGAAATTTGGAATTGTAGGGTCATAAGAATTTATTTGTTATGAGCTCAGGCTCATAGCACAGCTGTGAGGTGGAAAAGCTACTTTAATACAGTTTCCCTGCTACAGACCTTTACTCAGATTTTCAGAAGTAATTGGCAGAGTTCACAATTCATGATTTTATTGGAAGATGGAACAGGTCTTGGCCTTCAGGGCATAAAAAAGAGAAGCAGAGACACATGGTGACAGCCAGCTTTCACAGCAGAGTCCCTGCAGCTTTGAGCAAGCTCTCAGCAAACATGGAGTAGGGGCATCAGCACTCCATGTGGGGCTGTGTCGTGGTTCAACATAGCTTGGATTTTAGTTAAAAAGAAAATGTATGTGTGCTTTGCAATGTTATTCTGAAATCTCTCCTTGTAGAAAGGGGTTTCAGAGGTAACTTAAGCAGTAGAGCTGGGAGCTGAATCATTGCCCTGACAGGGGAATGGTTGTTATGAGCCATTCATTCCCTGTCAACCCATGGGTTTTGATTTCCCTGGTCTGCTCTGACCCACTGTCCCCCATTGCCCAGCACTAAGGGGTTTCTGCTGCTGTCTGAGTTGTTCCCACCATCATCAGGGGCTGTGTGCTAGATTTATCTTTGCTCCATAAACCTCTGAAAATAATACTGCATTTTTTCCAAGAAGCCCCATCTCAGGACTGTGCACTAACATGGCACTGTGCTGCTCTGATTTCTGTCTGACAAAATACATGAATACGCAAGCCAGAGTACAGAGTTTACTTTAACAAGTAGCCTGACTGTAGTGAGTCATTTGGTTTTATATACGAGGGTAGAATGACCTGGCTGTGGGTATCAGTTGAACAGATTTGCACTTTGTCTGTTCTTCGGTTACAGAGGCTGAAAATCAGATTGCACATTTTAACTCTGATCGTTTGAACCCAGACAGGCTGGCCAGGTTCTGCTGGCCACTTTTTCTGATACTATGGTATCACAGCAGCAGCAAATATGTAATTTTAAGGAAAGATAAAGTGCATCTGACAACAGTGAGCAGAAACCCCAGGAGTGGGGGTTCCCATTTTGATGGGTACCTGAGCACCGAAAGCTTCTTCACCATCCTCCAGGGCTTGTTCCTCATGGTGGAAATCAGTTTTTTCTTTTGCTCCACCTGCTCCTTCAGCATCGCAAGCTCTTCCTCTGACAGTGACTCCTCATCAGATGAGTTGGAGGAAGCAGAAGTACTGGAAGACACACAAAATAAAGGACACAGAAACACTCACAGGAGTTAGAGGGAAGGCCTTGCTTGGGGTAGGCTGACTGCTGCTGGCCCTGGGGATTCCACTCAGATCTGGACACAGTGCCTCGACTTCCCCTGGCTCAGTGCAATGCCAGTGCCCATCACACTCAGAGCAGGGCTCTTTCCAGCCAGGATAAGGAGGAGGCATTTTTGCCCCACTACAATTCACTCAGTGACGTGCTTTGGGCCACATTTCAGCTATAGAACATTGCCTACAGCTACCACGGCTACATCTGGCTCTGGAAAAATGGTTTTCATGCCTTCATAACAAAATGGGAGCTATGGGGAGAAGTCGAAGGTTGGGACAAGCAAGATTTGGAAGAGGAAGAGACTTGAAAACACAAGGGATCCATTTTAACTGGAATGTTTCCATAGACCAACCAAAAAAAGTCTCCACTCCCAAATTTCTCAAAGTACCTTCTTTAGGGGCACTTTTCTACCCCTGGTTTTAGGTACTGAGACTCCACTACATGTATAGATCTGACCCTGAGAAATTATAATGATTTGGACACAGTTTGGTTTTGTGGCATTTTACACTGTTTTCCACCATGTCTTTTTTAGGAGGGCAGGAACTTAATTGCAGTCTATTTGTTTTGCCATTCTGATCCGTATGCCACTGGCATGTCAAGATTGCTGCCAGTCTGGACAAGGCACCATAGTCAGGGATTGTTTAATTACCTGTTTTTCCTGTCTTTCTTCTGTTTATTCTCCCCCTCCTTCCCTCTCTTCGTTGTTTTCTTTTCTTTGTTTTCTGATTCTTTTCTATTTTTGGTAGGAGCTGTTTTGCTTCTGTCTTTCTTCTGGCTTTCTTCTTCTCTTGCTTTTTTTCCATCTCTGTTTTTTCTTTGGTAATTTTTTCTCCTAGAAACCCTGTTTTGTTGGCTGCCATTGTCTTCCTCTTGGCTCTCATCATCTTCTTTGTCATCTTTTTCCTGTTTGTCTTTCTCTTGCTTTTTGCTTTGAAGTGTGCTTGCTCTGCCAGTTTCCCTGAGGGGTTGTTTGTTAGTTTTCTTGTTCTTTACTTCATCTTCTGCAAGTAATAAAAAACAATTACATTGGGAAAACCATGCTGGCAGAATAAAGATTCATCAGGAGAGTATTGGCAGCCAGAACACCGGTTGCAAACCCTGGCAAATTCAAAGAGCAGGTGCCTGTTGATCTCCATGAGCTTTGTGTTATGCCCTAAGAACCAAGTGAAACTCTTTGGTTGTGCAACTCCCATTTAAGACAGCTCAATTTAGCACATCACTGACTTACATGTGACCATAAGAAAATTGGAAATTAGTTACAAATGCAAAAGTCTATCCATCAGACAGCACAGACAGATAGCTCCCTGACCTGTAAACACACCAGAACAAAGGAAACAGAAATTGAAGTCTGTTACACAATGTGTAGT
The DNA here is from genome assembly GCA_013397195.1 of Hylia prasina. Lineage (NCBI taxonomy): Eukaryota > Metazoa > Chordata > Aves > Passeriformes > Sylviidae > Hylia > Hylia prasina. Next base: position 56,711 of record VYXD01002165.1, on the reverse strand, counting down.
TTGCTTGTTGATGTGATGTCCTTGAAAGATGTTTACTTTTCAAGGCTGGGAATGGAGTTCTTCTATTTATAGAGAGAAAAGGCACAGCACAGGCAGTATCCGGTTTTCTTTCTCTGAGTTTTCTTTTATATTGGATGGTCTATATTCAGAGAAGAAAAAGAGCAGATAGTCTCTGAGGCACATTTCATTCTTACTGGCATTGCAAACTGAAAAACTCCTCTTTCCAGAAGTCAGAAATGCTTCCAGCTTAAAGGAAAGAAGTGGAGCATGATTTAATTGCAGAATTTTATGGAAAGGGGGAAAAAAATTTTCAAAAGTTCCCAGGTCTCTCCATCTCTTTCACTACCAAGCCTATTAAGATTAATAGTAAGTTTTCCAGAGTATTCTGGCTTCTTATTTTCAAAATTTCTAGTTGATGAAAGTAAAGAGTTGGAGATATTGTAATGGAAGAAGGAAATGGTGATGGAATGGGATCCAGAGTGTAAAATGAGGAACCTAAAAGGTGAGAAAAATAGAAGCAAAAAAGAATTGGAGTATTTGCATTTGTGGTTTGGTGAAAAGTTAGAAGTTAATGACAAACAAATAGTTTCTTGTTTTTAGTGGCAAAAAATTAGTAGGCAGTGGTTTTCACATTTGACACTGGTAATGAGAAGGAGCTTCCAACTAATTTCTCAGGAGCCATTAGACAGGTTTCAGTTACTATGCAGTGGTCCATATAAACTGAATTTTCAATCACCTAGATCAAAGGATCACCTGCTCTCTTTGGGAAAATGTTCATTTTGGATAGCCAATGATTTAGGGTTTTTTTGGTGTTTTTTTTGTTTGTTTGGTTTTGTTTGGTTTTTGTTTGTTTGTTTTTTAATTTGCAACGTATCAAGTATTAGATTAAATATGAAGTATTGATTTCTTACCTTTATCTCACTGCCTCTTTTGCCTATATGGAAAAGGTGGATATGATTTTTTAAAAAACTTTCTCATATTCTGTGAGTAATATAGACACGGTTGTGAACTGTTTTTGCATTAACAGCTACATTTGTATCACCTATCCAGCGCTGTTATGATCTTACCTCTTAGCTCTCTCACATGCAGAGTTAAAGGTGGTTTTAGTCCTGTCACAGGCTTTTCCTGATTTCCCTCACAGTCATAAGTCTCCCTTCAATCCATCTTCATCATTATCTCCTTGTGGCCATGATTAATGAAGAGCCCAGTGTATTACAGTCTAAGCAAGCATTACAGGGAGGGCAAGCAGGACCTCAGTACAGTGCAGAGCAGCCCCAGCCCTGCACAGGGTGGTGCTTTACTACACTGCCTGGTTTACTAGGGGCTAGCTCCCAAGGGATGTGGGCTCAGACAGCCTCTGACTCTGGGAACATGGATAAAAGAGGACAGACTGCTTAAGAATGGTGGTTTACATATCACTCTTATAAGTCAAACCTCAAGGGAAAAATCTGCTTGCTTGCAAGTAGCTCATGAAAGAGTTTGTGTTGTAGAGCAAGTCATAAGTCAGAGAGAAAAAGAAAAGGTATCACCTCTTGTATTTCAAACAAGACCACATTTGTTAATCTCTACAGTACCTTCACTCTCTGTGTCAGTTTCCACTTCTCCATCAAACTCTATTCCGGCTGCAAAACAAAGAACAAAGAGTAATTACATTTGTTGCTGGAATTTACACACGTGATGCTTTACATAGCTGACCCTTAAGCTCCAGCTGAGCTTGGCAGAATATCCCTTATTGATTATACATTATATTCTTTCCCTACAGCGATGCTCTTAATATTTACTTTAGTCTGGCAGACTGACGAAAGTCCCCTGCCCAAGCAAACTGAAACTATGATCTTTGAGAGATGCGAAACGGTGTGCCCAGGAAGCCCCGAGAGGTTTAGTCAGGTATTTTGCAGCACGCGAACTGAAATGGTCTCACAGTGATACCAACCATCTTCCAGGATGACCTGTAGAGCACTTTTCTTTTTCTTCCCCATGGCAGCCTCCTGTCTATTGCCCAGACACCGCAGCTGCTACTCTGCACACACACCCCAGTCATACACAGGCTACTCCCTTTTCCAGTGCCCATGTGCTTGTCCCCTCGGCATTGCAGACAGCCGGGCACGTCCAGCCGTCAGTGACCTCTTGCTCATGAGCCATGAGAACAGGGAGGGGTGGGAGAGGCAGGGAAAACCTGGGCTCTGCTTCAGCCTACCCAAACACTTTCCCTTCTTCTCCCTTCTCCCTGTGAAAAAAGCACCTGTTGGCATTACATTGCATTTCATTATTTAAACATGAAGGAAAGCCCTTGGGTGGGTGCTTGGTGGTGTCGTATGAAACACAGACACAAGTCACGTCTGGTTCTGACATAAGCATGTGGCTGGAGGCTTTCAAAGGATCAATTTTCTTAATGCCATATTCTTTACTGACCTGTGACAATCTGTGTAACCCCATTAGTCATTCTCCTGCATCTTATTAGATCTCTCAGCCGGTGCCCCTTGGGACACAGCTGAGGGTCACCTTTTGTCCTCCACACGTGTCCCTTGGAGGGGACTCATGAGCTAATAGATGCAGCAAGAAGTCAGGAGTCAGGATACCAGCATCTCTCTTTCCTTTGCTCCTCTATTCTGTGTGACCTTTGCATACTCATTGCACTTGCTGGTAAAATAGGATAGATTTTCCTTCTAGGTGCTCTGAGGCTTAATTAATTAATGTGAGACCCTCATTTGGAAGGTCCTTTAGAACCACAAAGTATTGTATTGCATTCTGCAGCTTGCAGTTTTTCAGTGGGCCAAGATATGTTTGTCTGAGTGACATCCAGAGTAAGACCTGCACTGTCTGCCTCAGCTACAGCTTCTGCAGAGAGCACCCAAGGGTGCATTCCGGGTGCGGGGTTTCTCTTGGTTTTCCAAAAGGAGAGCTTACCATCACTCCATCTATGAAACATACTGCAGACCTCTGGCTTGCACAGGTGTCCCTTGGAGACCTAGCATAATGACTTTTTCCCAAGGATCAGCAGGGAGAGTGTTAATTTCTTCCTTCCCTCCCAAAAGAGAGGACTGTTGTGGAGATCGGCTTGAGGCTGTTGCCACCACTGACATGTGCTGATGACTCCTGCTTTGGATCAGGTGTAGTGACTGACGAGGTGCCAGCCTGAAGCTCTCTCTGCTGCTTTTTCTCATTGAATTTGGGTCCAGGGGCACCTTTCAGGTCCTCTAAGTCCAATCCCATCTATTGTTTGATCTATGTTTGACTTTAGCTCAGCTCTCCTGAGCTTAATACATAATGCATGGGATACACCCGTACATTATTAACAGCTCTAACCCTACAAGTTCATTGCACAGGGCATTTTCATTCTGTTTACTCCACACCAGTGGGCTTCACTGCACCTGAAGACAGTAACAGTGCCTTTTGAAGGTCTTCCCAGTGAATGAGTTTCACCTGTAACTCTATAAGTTGATGTGGTTTGTTTCCAATGTGATCGCTAGGTCATTGAATTAATACTGCTCTGGGAAAAAAAGGGAAAAATTCCCAGCTGCTGGAGGCTACTGGAACAGATCTTCTGCAAAATACTTCAGTTGCCTCAGTCCCAAGCATCTCTTTCCCAAAGAGAGGATCTAGGGACCTTCTAGTTAAATGAAGACTAAGTGTCTGAAGAATTGTGTGGCAGGAGGCAACAGGGCTGTGGATGCTCATCACACCCCACCCTCCACTCCTCCAGTACTGTACTCAGTGATAGCGCTGCTTCTGCCTCATGGAATCACAGAATGGTTCAGGCAAGAGCTGACCTTTAAAGGCCATCTATTCCAACTCCACTGCAGTAAGCAGGGACATCTTCATGTAGACCAGGTTGCTCATAGCCCTGTCCAAACTGACCTTGATTGTTTCCAGTGAAGAGACATCCACCACCTCTCTAGGAAACCACTATTTTACCATCCTCACTGTCAAAAAACTTCTCTCTACCTAATCTAAATTGACCATCTTTTAGTTTAAAACCATTACCCCTTGTCCTTTCATGGACCTTACCCCTTCTTTCCCACCAAGGCATGCTCAGATGCTTTTTGCATGCTCAAGGTCTTTTTGTGTGAGCATCTCATTGGCAGAGTAGAGTGCCCTGGATTTTACTCCACCACAGAGTTGGTGATTCACCCATGATCTGCACTGGAGCTGGGACAGCTGCAGGCTACAAAGCTGCTTGTGTCACTTGGCATGTCCATAGGTACCAAATACATGATTTTGAAAAGTGATGGGGACTGCAAGTTCATTTTACTACCAAAATGTGTGGCCGGGTGATATCTCTGCCTCTGGCCCTGAGGTGAAACACCTGCTCTTTGATTTTACAGTCTGTTCACAGCACTGGGAGCAAGGTGTGGTGTTTCCACAGCAGTCACAGAGGCCCTGGCACCCCTTGCCACATGGGGGGATAAGACTACCCTGCACTCCCCTCACAGTGGGGGTGACAGCTGAGGGGTGCCAGCATAGGGGACAGAGCAGGAACAGGCACTGTTTTACATCATTCCCATGAAGCAACATGTCAGTATGGATGAGCATATTTGCAATAAGCTCTGCTTGGCTGTTGCTTTGCTCCCCTGTACCTACACTGCCAAAGGTAGTGGGACTGGCCATGGTAAAACTGTGCTGTTACAGGCTGGGTGGCAGCATTTCACTCTTGTGTAGGTCGGGACCTTTATCTTTCACACTTCTGACTCCATTGGACTCCCTCCCATGGAGAAGAGGGCGTTGCATTATGCCTGACAATTATGTCCTAATAAAGAATGTTATTAAAGTGTCTGCCCAAGAACTTACCCCTAAGGAGAAATCCCTACTTCACCTTTCCAACTCAGCCTGTGGTGCAACAGACCCTTTGCATATGACATGCCGCTCCCTTTGCCTTAGAGTCTCAAGAGAAATAAATAACATACTCCATCTGATGCCACCTGACTCCTATGGAAGGGATAGTCCCCCTGAGGCTGATCTGCAGCCACACAAGCATGATGAGAAACCTTGGAGTCTTGGTTCTTTGTGGTACATGTCCTTGGGGGAACATATGGCAGACTGGCAGAGCCACTGTCACTTTTGGGGTGTACCAGGCAGTGCTAGAGGCTGTGATGCAGAGGAAGGCTAGGCAGCAGAGCCCAGGGAGGAGAGGAGTGGGATTCAGTACAACAAAGTGGTGTCATGTAAGATGAGACCAAGAAAAAGTGCAAAATGTTTAGGTTGTCTTGCCAGCCTTGTTTGCCTTGTTTTTTGGTAAGTGCAGAGAGATCTGTACTATCCTCCCCAGAATTAGGCTGGTGGAGATCTTGCTGTACTTCTGGGCTGGTTTTGCCTGTGTGACAAGTCTGCTGGTAGTTTGTGGACACTGAATAGCATTGCTCAAAAAAACCAAAAAAAAGTTTAAAGGAAAAAAGATATTGCAACATGGAATTATTCACGGAGAAAAAACCTTATGGTTTTTTCATATATTTTTCACATATTCTACACAATGTTCTGCGTGAAGTAAGAAAAGTGCACTTTAAATATTTTTGACACCCATCTTTGATGGTAGAAGGTGCTCCATTGAAGGAAAAATACACACAAATTTTACAATGAGACCCCAGCACGGCAGGAAGAGCAGCATGACACCTCATGGGCTGCGAGAGAGGTGGCACGCGAGGACTTTCCCTGTCTGTGTGTCCATCAGACAGATGCCAGACCCGTGCAGGGCCCACCAGAGCTTGCATGGCCATACAATGGGGAGTTGACCAGCAGTGCTTCAGCACCAAGCACACCATCATCCTCAGCTCATGAGCCTGATTTTCCTAAGAGGATCAAGTGTCTTGCAGGGCTTAGGATTTCTTAGGATTATAGATTGGGGGGAGGAGATTAATGTATGAGTCTTTTACCTCCTGAGTTATTTCACACAAGGTGTGAATAAGTAATGCACAGCCACAAATCCAGCTATTACTAATGTAAGCATCACGTGTATGCAATTTATGGAATAGCACAAATATTTTTTACTGCTATTTAGTATTCTTCTCCTCACGCTGGTGATGACTAACACTATATAATTTGACAGTTTTGAATTTTAGCATACGAGGACATTTGGGTGTCTCACACACACGTCCAAGTGTTAAATAAAAAACAGTTGTGTTATGGAGAGAGGGTAACTGAATCCTGGAAGCACATACAACATACTTGTAAATCCTTAATGAGCTAGTGTTTCTCCCTTTCTTGCTTTCTGATTAACATAGGGCTTTAGCTAATTAATCCATGGATTACATTTATTCAATATTCATCTCATCTATAAGTAATCTTTACTTGGGAAGGTTTTTGAGCACTAATAATAATAATACCTGACCCGTGTGCGGATATTTTGATGAGGGCCTAAAACTTGTGAATAGCCGGAGCCAAGTTTAACACTGTATCTGAGAGAGGCATTTAAAAGTGATAGATCACTTCCAAATGCTTACTTGGTTCTGTTGAACTGTTAAATCAAATTAAATTCTTTTAAAAAACCCAAACCAACCATACTCATGTTTTCCAGGGTCTCTCAGGCATGCTCCATAAAACTGGATTCAGCTCCAGCCTTACTTTTGACCATGTCTGAGTTTAACATTGCAAAAACAAATTTCTTACAAAGCCATGAAAATCCACCAGGGGCTACATGCTAACCTGAGCATCTATCTATGCAGAGGTCATCCATGCCCTCACGTAATCTCTGCAATGCTGTAGTTTTATTTTGTATTTTGGTACCAGGATCTGGGGTGCACTCTGACAGAGCAGCATGGAAATGCTCAGAAAGTAAGGACTCACCTGTAGCATTGAATGCAAACATGTGGGAAGAGTCTCATTATCTTGAAATAATCTGGGAAAGAAATTTCTCAGCTCTTTGCAGACTTTGAAAATAACCCTCTGGCTCCCATGGAGAATGCTAGGTCTGGACTGTGGCTGAAGGCAATAAAATTATGTCAAATGCATGCCCCATGCTCTTTGTTCAGGGTGGACATTAGTTACTTCTAAAGATGACAAAGTCCCACTGGAAGAAGTTGTGCAAGACTAATCTTGTGGTGCTGGGGATGCTCGTCAGTGCCTTGTTATCTTGTGCCTGGCCCATGAAAATGAGCTTAATCTGTGTAATCCCAACCCAGGGTGGGAAGCACAACGTCCTCAGAGACATAACTATTGCTTTTTTATTACTTTCCTCTTGTTACTGCATAACCTCAAGACACAGCTGGGAATTTGCTGTGAAGGAATGCAACAAGCTCTGTTAGCCATTAGCCTCTTTTAGCTGAAGAACTGCCACAGGACTGCTAATTCAGGTGCCCTGTCTGGAAGAATTAAACAAAAACAGGGGGAGGATGTGCACTGGCAGATCCTGGAGGTGTGCCAGCTCAGAGAGATACCATGGAATGTCAGATCAATCATAGGACAGAGCCCCCTATTCCATGGTCTTCCACTGATTCTTTTCATGTAGGAACCAGGAAAGATTTTATTTTTTTTTTTTCCAAATGTGCTCATATCACTCAGCTGTACAGCCCCCATTTGCAGCAGCCTTGTTGGAAACACTGCAGTTATTAAGACCCCAGATTAATGCAAAACACAAGTCAATATCTGCAGCTCACTGACAGCTTCACCTACTCCATATTTCAGGCTAAGCACGTGCTTGGAGTCATCCTGGATCCAGGTGAGCTTGTCAGTGTTCTCCAAACACAACATAAAGGTGTTTAGCAGTGGTGCTCATCAGACGGTGTGTGTTGCCACAGTATCATCCCTCCTCATTGCTCACATTTTTGGGGACAGGCTTTGAGGAGAATAGGCTCTTGTTCATCCAAAAAATTGTGTGCATCCTTTGAACCTGCCACTGCACGAGTAACTAAAAGGCATTGGAAAAACTGTTCTGATTTCTAACCAGATATAGATGCCCCTACCCATTTTCCTCACTCCTTTTAGGGAATGGAGGCAACACAAGATTTTTGCCAATGCATTACTCCATTTCTGCAGAGTAAATGAAATCCGAAATTAAAGTTATCATGAAGTTTCCAAGGACAAGAAGAGAAAATTATTAAAACACCAAATTTCTGGACTAATCTAAAGCATGAAATGAGCCAACACCATCATGCAAGACTTAAATGGAGAATGATTTTGTCATATAGGATTTATATGAAAAGACTTGTAGTTTAGAGAACATATGAGCAAAACCAGAAGAGAGGATGGGTTTTGTACAGATTCGGAGGAAGGAGGGTTGTTTGGATGAACATTTTTGCTGGGCTCTTTTTCTGCCTCATACTCCTGGTCTTCTGGAGGAAAATTTCAGTGTGGTCCCCTCAGCTTTGTAGCAGGTCCCTGAAAGGGCATAAATGAAGGTCACAGCATAAGATCACCCTGTGAAGGGTGATCAACACTGTTGAGCCCTTTTTGTTGACTCCTGTCCAGCTCCTCCAGACACAGAGGAGTTGCTGCTGCTGGATTTCCCCTTTTGTTCAGGGTCTGAGAGGATTTCTGTGGGGAAAAAAAAATTACTTTTTTTTATTATCTCTTTGCCTAAAAAACAACTTGTTTCTTTTCCTTTTATTTAGAAATCAGAGGGAAAGCTACATGACAATCCAATCATGGCAGGAGGATCTTGCATGCTTTGACCTCTTCCTAAAATCTCCCAGAGAAGCTCTGCTTTCATTTGAATCACCCAGATCCTGTGCTGCTATAAACTCTTAAAGCTTTAGTGACTTCCATGAGGATTTGACAAGTCACACCAGCCAAGAGTTTGTGCCAAATAGCCCTAGGGCTTCTGCTGGATCACAGGCTCAGAGGTGCAGAGGATTTTGAGGGGTCTCCACATAATGCTCTTTCAGAGTCAGAGGGTCCCTGTAAGTGTTACTGCTTGTGTCAGAAAAGAAGAGGTAACAGGGTGACTGGAAGTCAGAACCAGTATCTCTGTTTAAATGATATCAAGGCCTTTTACATGGTTGATTTATATTGGATAAAAAAGTCCAAACCCACAAGCTTTTGTGCCAGTGTTGGAAATGTAAAGCCATATTAATGAAACGTGTTGGATCACTTTTTTATTAGGTTTTCCAGAGAAGTTTTTAAAAATAACAAATTCCAGCATCATGGTAGAGGACACATAACATGAGAGCTAGCTGAGACAAGAGAGGACCAATTTGTCTGAGGAAGAGGACCGCAACGATTTGGCATTCTAAGGGATTCTTTTAGTACATTTATATGATTCTACAGCAACCTGCTTCCTCCTTTTCCTCGGTGTCACTGTGATGAAGAGTTGTGATGAAGAGAAACTGCCCACAAGAACCGTATCCCCCCTGTGCCCCTGTTGCTTGCCTGTGGCATGCTCCCGCTGTATTCCCAGCCAGCTCAGGAGTGATGTGCACCCAAGATGAGTTTCAGCCCACGGACGGTTTTTGCACAGGCAGGGAGAGCTGAGATGAGGTCTCAGGGGAAGGGAGCGCGTTTCAGGGGGATGGCGTCCGTCCTGTGCAGGATGGGCTGGAGAAAAGCAGGAGCAGCAGAAGCGGGCGGCTCCCGGGGGATGCCCGGCTGAGGGATGCGGCCGAGGGGAGCGAGCCCGGCTGGGTGCACTGGGACCTCCCTCTTGTGGCAGCCCCTTTGCACAGCAAATCCCCCGCTGCAGCTTCGCCGCCTCTGCCGGCACAGGCAGCACATGGGGAGAAACTGGAATTTCTTCTATTTTGCTAGTGGGCTAACGAGCCAACAGCCAAAGGACTTCATCAGTTTCATCGGCATTAAAATCTGAAATGGCTATCTTCTGCTTTCTTTGGCAGAATTGGAGCTACAGCCCCCAAAAAGCAGAAAAGAAGTAAGGAAAGTGAGAGGGATTTGAGGGCTTAAACATTCAGTTATCCCAACTGACTGACATGCCAGGCCATTTGTAATATTAATTTCATATTGTGTGAGTCCTTAATAGAAGACTTTTAATATTCCATCTAGTCTATATTTTTCTTAGTTTTTTCTTTAAAGCACTATTATTAAATATCTTGCTATTGAAGGATCTGTTTCCTTTCTTTTTTTTTCTATTTTTATTAACTTGTGTTTCCTGCACTTAACAGAACAGAGATGGGGTTGGAATTCCGACTTTGTTAACAAAAAGCACATCAGAAAAGTCTCTTAGTACTATTAACCTGAAGAGTTTTCAAAATATTTATCTTCAGGAAGAGCCCCAAACTACTGGGAGGGGCCTGGAAGAAAATAAAGTTGTTGTTTCCCAGCAGGGTGGTTTGATGAGGCATCCATCACACCTGAACTCAGCAAGTCAGCCAGTCTGCACAGGAGGGCTGAGCCTGGGACCTGAGGTCAGTACAATAATAGAAAAGTATTTAAATATGGGGCTAAGGCTATGCAAGTGTGTAGGCAGCTAAGTAATTTACCTGACTGCAGCCCTGCCATGTAAATGCTTTATGTTAGACATAGTTTCAGGAACTTGGTCAGTCCAAATCTCTGGCGGCCCACAAGGCCAGAAATTATAACCCTTTTGATTTCTAGTGATGCTGGAAAGATCTATTTTAGGTACCTGAAGCCCTTGTTGAAGAAAAATTCCAGGCTGTCTCTCTAAATTTTTCCAATCTATGATGTCTCATTTTTAAATGTATTACCAACACATTTAAGCATCAAATCCTAAGGCAACAAGCCGGAATGTCTCCAGAAATATCTTCATTCTCTTTCATAGAAAAACATTCCTTAAATTCAATGGAAAACTTTGTTGTTTGGTCTCATGAACAAATTAAATTTCTAAAAAGTAGCGAAATAAGAAAATAGCCAACAAGTTACAAGCTTTTAAAATGTTAATTATTTCTGTGCATATTACTAAAATGATTGTGTATTATTAAATAGTGACTAAGAAAAATACAATGGTAAAAGTCTGTCCTTTGCTACCTTGGAGTGTGTGGCAGATGTAATTGGCTTCTGAGAAGCTGTTGGTTTTTATCTGGGGTTTATTTAAAGTCACTGTGTATCTGCTGGTGCATTTATTCCCTTTAGATGGTCTGTGAGGAAGCTCCCTTTCTTTAGAGAAGTAAGAAGAAGGTCATTTGTTACTACTGTTAATAATACGTGTGTGTGCCTATATATTTGTGATCATGTTGTTTTGTGTGTGTTTATGTGCTGAAACTTCATGGCTATCATTAATAGAGTGTATATAGTAATTAATATAATGCATAATGGAAAAGATATCTGCATGCCTCTCCTACTGTATGGCCATGGCTTCATGTTCATATTCTTTTGAGCTTACAAATATACATGTTGCCTTTACCTTCTGGAAGATTCAGGTTTTGAGTTGGATAAGTCAAGTGTCAAAACTAAAACTGAGCTGGTATGGATGAGGCTTCCAGTGTCAAAATGAAACTGGATTTTTTGTGGAGCTTTAAAATAAATATTGAATGCAGGTGTTTGCAAGAAGTCTCTTCCATCATCTTGGTCTGTGTTACCATTTGGGGAAATTCATGATCTTCTGGAAACCAAAACAGGCTGGCTTTAGGCCATGAAAAGAGTTTCTTTCTCCTAAGAGATGTTTTGTTGTTCACTGGCCAGATCAGCCTGAATGTTATTGCTGAGCCACTGCTGCTAAACTCGGCTCATGTGGTAGTAACAAGGGGAAATTTAGCCTGATGCTTTAAATTTTATCAAGTCCATAGTCACTGGATCAGTTTTTTGAGTGCTTCTCTGATCAGAGACTTTTATAACAGAATTTGTTAAGTCACCCTTGAGTGAGATTGAGATCAGGTGAACTACACTGCCATGAAATCATCATACATCCAAATGAGGGGGTTTGAAAGATAGGTTATTTAAACAAGACAAAACCCTGCTGATTAAAATATTAATCTTGTGTGTGGAGCGCAGAATGGATTTTGGGTTTTTTTGGTTTTGTTTTAACTACATTGGCCTCCTCCTGAGGCAATTTGTTAGCAAGTGCTCATTTACAGTGTCACTACACAGCCATGCTTTTGCCTTAATAACTTGCCTTCTGGTTTGCAGTTGCTTACCATGATGGCAGGAGGTTTGTCAAAGCCATTGAAGAGAGAGATCAAACTGTATCTATCAGGACCAAATGGACAAAGTCCTAAGAAACCTAGTCTGAACTCCTCTTGGACCCTGTTTTGAGCAAGGCATTGAACTTGAGACATCCTGAGGTGTCCTTTCAGCCTGAACAATCTTACTTTAAAACATCATGCACTTGTGAGCTAATTGGAACTGTGCTGTAGGGCATGAAGGAGGGGCTGCTAATCTAGACTATATAATCTAAACTTTTACTTTGGGCTAGAGTTCTTAATCCCTCCTTTTCTTTGCAAAAAGGATGCTAGGATTCCATCTGTGTGACAGAGAGAAATGGTGATTACACCTGCTGTTTCCAGCCTGAAACCTCTTCCTGTTTCCCCAGAGCACCAGACTGTTTGTTTTCTTTGGCTTTATAGGAATTTGAAGAGTTTTCTCTAAACCTCATGCCTTTATGAATATGAAAAAGATGTGAAAGGCCTTCATTTTGAGCCCCAAAATTCAGAATCCTTCTGAGGTTTGCATAAGACTCAAATTTTTATCCTGTTAAGTTATGCTAAAATCATTTTCAGTGTGGGGCATTTTAAGTTACCAGAGTACTGCTGCTCATATATTTTGTATTTCTATAGAGAAATATCAGCAAAATTTGCCCCAGGAGAAATCCAGCTATATTCTTCTTTTGCTATAGGGAAACTGAGCCTGCAGGGTGTTAAATTGGGTGTTCCAGAAGGTTAATGAAGGTCTTCAGCTTTGGTTTTCTAATTCCCAGATTTGTCCTTTACCCACATTTACTTGCAGGTTTTGCATCTCACCTTTGGTTTCATGAACATGTGTTCCTCCTGCTAGAGACTTTTAAGCTGGAACAAATTCCTGTTTTTATTAAATTGCAGTTCTTAAAACCATTATTAAGACATTTCTCTGCTGAATAGGCCAGGGTGAGAATGCAAACTAGATAGAGCAAAAATGTCATTTGGACACACCAATATTATCAATATCTGACCATGGCCAAAGAGGTTTCTGGAGAAGTGAGTGTGGAAGGAAGCATTATCTTGGGGCCAGGAGCTCTGCTGACTCCCAGCACCTTTTTGAGGGGCAGCATCTGTGAGAACAGTGCTGGCCAAAAGGAGATGTTATGGCAGAGTCAACTAAAAATGCAAATGCCTCAGGCATGTTGTCACTCCTGACTCTATCCTGGGTGGGTTGAGTGCAGGGGCAGATGAGTAACAGCTGACAGATCCCTCGTTGTCCGTGGGTACATGAGATATTTGATGATTTCTGCAGCTCAAACAGTGACCCAGAAGGGCAAGCTACTGCCTTTTCAACCAAGACAAACCTAGATGAAACAATAACTAATTCTATGTGCTTATTTGAGCCAATTTATTCTCCTATAATTAAGATTATATTGACTATGATGTATGGATCTGAGAAATACTTATCATTGATGGCAGTGTATCACTTCAGTGGGGTTTCAGTTTTGACTCCTGCCTCCCCCAGATGTTGCAAATTGGTGCTGTCTCAAGTGAATTTTGTTACATTGGGAGGCAGAGGGAAGATTCTTGCTGCTTTCTCAAGATAAAAAAAGATTTTTTATCTTGAGAAAACAGCAAAAAAAAAATAGTTTTACTAGTGTTACTGCACTCACTGAAAATAACTTGGTAATTTACTGGGAATTAAATGTTGCTATTATAATAAAATATATAAATTATAAAAATTAGATTGCTCTGTCAAGAAATTCAGAGATCCAGGCGCCTATTTGAATATATAAATGTAAATCTAATGGATGCAAGGCTATAATGCAGAGGAGAGAGAATGATTACAGCAGTAGATTTGTGTAGTGATCAATCTATAAGTCAAACAGCCAAGGCATTTTTCAAGGAAAATTAGGATATCATTAACAGATGAGTAAGTTTGCCGACAAGATAAAAGGACAATAAACTGTGATATTTGCCAGATAAAAGGAAGACATTTGTTTCCAAATCTTCAGGCCTCTCCAAAGTTGCTTGAATAGATTTGCACCTTAAAAAGCATCTCTGTCTGTCTCTCTGTCAGAAGGGCCCTCCTGGGTCCCTACAGATAAAATCCAACCTTTTCTTCATATAGCAAACTTCCTTGCTGTGTTTATCACCAGCAGCAGCTGTCAAGATGGAATTCAGGCTGTTCTTCATTCCCTTGAGTTTCTTACAAGCTTGACTTGCTGGATCCCTTTTTTAAATACTTCTCTCAGTTTGGAGGCACATAAGCATTGTTTGTGCATGGTTTTAACAGAGTGATTTCACAAGGAAAAATTGCAAGCATGGAAATTGGTAGCAGAGTTTGAAAGCACAGCAGATATCCTGTGTGAAATCTGAACAAGCTCTTGGGGATGATCTGTAAAAGGAAATTTTGAAAAGAATCTGTTTCTAAATGTTGATTTTCAGAAAGATACAGGGCAGGAGGAAGAGAAGATTGCTTTGAGGAAATAGGACACTTGACTTTAGGAATCTGTAATCCGTCATGTTTTAATAGAAGGTAAATGGCATATGTGTATATTCTTATATTGACTAACTGTCTTGGTTTAGAAGACAGGTATCTGCTAGGAAAACTGGAGTTTCCTTAGAATGGAGAATGTTAACCCCTCTCCCTTCGAATTATTATAATTTTACAATTAAGGGTTTTCAGGCAAAGATATAGGAATAACAGTTCTTTTACTAGGAATGTTAAAAGTACAAATGTAATGGTACAAAAAAGATAAGTAAACAACTAACAAACAAGAAACCCAGAAAACCCTGACAGAGTCAGGGACACGACCTGACACCCTGTTGGTCAGGGTGTTTGGAAGCAGTCCTTCTGGAGAAACAGATGATCTGTTGGAGTAGATGATCCCGTTGAAGAAGGGTCCAGTGATGGTGAGATGAGTCTGATGAGTCCGATCTTCCTCTGGAGTCCAGTGGAAAGCAGGATTGTCTGGGGTTCTGAGTCTCAGTTTTTATCTAGGTAGGGACCCTGGAGCCCCCACCCACTGGGTGGAGCATCTCACAATGGGATGATGTAAATGTGTCATGTCATTGGTGAGCCTTAATGGCCCATTAGCAGAAAATATCCCCCTGGAGGGAGGATGGGTGGTGAAAGAGATAAGAAACAACACCCCACCCGGTTTTAATAGCTGAGCCATTATCAAAGAGACATCCACCCCCCTTCCCCCAGAGTAACAAGAGATAAAGACAAAACATTTCCCCAACTGCTTTCAGCAGATGAAAATAGAATACAATTTTTTGCTTCCATAACCCAAGACACTAACACAAGCCAGAATTTTAATGTATGTAAGACTGAAGCAGGAAAAAGGCCAGTATGTGCTAGGTCATGGAAGATGAATTGAAGAACACTCCCTGGCAGTCAATGGCACTTTTTGATCACAAGCAAATCCATCAATAACCAATTACAATTTACAATCTCCATGCTACAAAAGCCCATGCATCATATCACTGTACTGGAGTACACATGAGTATGCTGGAGCACCTACTGGCTTCTCAGTACTACTTGGAGGAAATAAGGATATTATGGAGTATTGAGTTAATTTGCTCACAATTAAAATGTTATGCTAGAGTGAAAGCAGTGGCAGGAAAGTACACCATCGCAAGGAGTGCTGCAGTGAACTTCACAGTGAGCACAAAGCACTTGGATATCATCAGTGTGAAGCATGAACACTAACAGGGACGTGTACAGTAGTAGGGATACATGGATGTCCTGTGGGCTGCCAGAAACCTCTCGGCATTTTAAATTTTGGATTTCATAGTGGTGGGATGCATTGTCCTTTTATCTGAATTTATTTCTTCCTGAGCTTCTTAGCACGAGTTCTGGTACATGTTCAACCAACTTGCTGTGATGTGGAATGCTTTGGAAATTCTTCTCAAGAATCACAGAACTGCAAAACAGAAAGGCTATTCTTCTGAGTTCCCACAGATTCCTTGCTCTGTGAATATATACATATATATGTGTGTCTGTGTGTGTATATATATAGCTATTTCATTCATGTGGATGTAAGGTTGTGATTGATATATATATATAAGGATGAGGACCTCAGTGATGCTGAGAGATTCAGAAAGTATAAATCATCTTGCTGTACTGAAGAGCAGATGATCATTACCATTCCTGTTCAGTGTTAGAAACCTGGCCAGATCTGTATCCAAAGACACCCATGCTGCCTCCTTTTATTAGCTGTGCATTTCCCCAGACAAGTCTAGTTTAGAAATGCTGGCCAAAGCAGGGTTAGAGTAAATGTTGTTTTGAGTGCAGTCAGTGTTTTTAGGAGATGTCATTAATAAATCACTGTCATATGTTCAAGTCCATAGCTCAGGTTGTTTTATTAGCATTATGGAAAGTTATGGTCAAGCTTCCCAAATGGAATTGTAGTATGGGGTAACACAAAAAGGATCAGCTTTGGATACAGTCTAGAAAAGTGGAGGTGTTAGTTCTCTTGTTAAGCACTGTAATATTACTGCAGTATTTGGACACTTACAGGTATCAATAAATTAACTTCCCAGCAGCATATGAAGCAGGGAAGTCCCTTCATTCCCCAGAAGAAGGGAAAGTTGATGATGTGTTTGTTTGTGGCCTTAACTGCACTGTGGTACAGGACGAGGTGCAGGCTGTCTGGGCCATGGCAGTGAGGATATGGGACTCTAGCTAGCTGGGCAGAATTCACTCTGGGTCACTGCTGTCACCTGTGATGTGGCCTGTGTCTGACTTCTGTCTTCTTCCAAGACAGTTAGCAGAAATGCACACAGGCTTTTCTCTCTGGCTGCACTTTTTCTGGCTGATGTGTTGAATTTAAACAAGCTATCTGGCTCTTCCTTCATTTTACTGTGGAGGGAGTATTTGCTGCTTGACTATTGATGTGTTATTCTTAAAATGCAATAGAAATAATTACAGTATCCAGCATTTCAAAATACATGCTGTCTAGCATGGCCTGTGAGACACTTCCTTATTCTCAACAGAAAAAAAACCAAACCTCTGATCATAGTTCAGTGCATTTAATGCAGGCCCGTCTCCTTCTCAGGAGAAGTTTCTGTGGAATTGATGGTTAGAGTAAGAAAAGAGGAAATTATTAGAAAGATTCTTGATGCATCCTGGTTTTTCTTCTTTCCCTCCCCAGTGTTTGAAAAATTACTATCACTGTTAATGACCAGGTCCTCTGATCTCTAACTAGAGAGAAGGGGCAAAATGAGAGGCAAGATTTCTGAAAAACAAAATTAACCCAAGATTTCTTTCAACCATCAGCTGTTTTTCTGTACCATGTATCTTGGTCCATCACTACACCTTGGAAAGACTAGATTTCTTAAAAATCCCACTTCATCCTTCTTATCCCAGGCATACAAACCGTATATTCTGATCTAAACATGTCTGTGAGGCCTCCATTGCTGCCATCGGTTCAGGCTGAGGTGCACTAGGGCAGGATCTGCCCCATGGCTGCGGGGTCATAGAAGAAAGATTTCAGGCTGCTCATCTGCAATACACAGATTTCCCTGGGTGGGGATGTGCAGATGGGCACTGCCTGTATCCTGGTCTTTGTCTGGATGCTGAGCTCAGGGCTAAGATATGGGCTGCTTGTGATGAAACATCCAAGGTCATGCACAGCAAAGCAAGTAGTGAAGATTTTGAAATGCACCGTTGGCCATGCAGAGGGACAGAATTGCCAAGGAAAACAATAGTGTGAATTAAGTGTTAGCTCCTGATGTTGGAGAGTGATGGTCTGCAGGGAGCTGGCCCAGCTCAAGGGGCTGAGCATGTGATGCTGCTGGCACAGGACTGGGTCATTTTCCCAGAGGGAAGGAGGTGGCACAGAAATCCCTTTGAATTTTTTATCCTCCCAAACTTAGGTGGCCACAGACCCACCTCCTCTCATTCTACCTGCATTTAAGAAGATGAGATCTACAGCAAAGCAAGTAGTGATTGCATAAATACTCCTGGAGTGGCAACATCCTTCATATGTGAAGCAAAATTGTCTGTGCCTGCAACTGGTCAGCTGGGTGGAAAATAAAAAAATCAGCATCAGGTGGAAATGGATGCAAACTAATTGTTAAGGGAAAAAAAAAAAAAACCAACAAAAAACTCTGAAAGCCTGGAAAAGCATTTGAGAGGTGCTGGTGTGTTTGAGGTAACACAAACATTGTTTTTGGCATTACACAGCACTGGCAACATCAGTGCTCTATGTGCAGCACTTCCTTGTGATGGTTTGGCTTTCTTGTAGTTTTTCATAGTCCCATAAAGGATATAAGCTTCTTGTTAGCTAAGAAAACATGCTGCGTAGTTTAATTAGCTCCCTAAGAAGGGAAAATCCCTGTGGATTTAAAATATGGGAAGACTCATGGATTTAAAGAAGCTCTGCAAACACAAACCACGTTTTTGGCTGGTCTCCTGACTTCCAGTTGCAGAGGATTTTTTTGGCCCTCTGTGCTGTCCCCCTATGTTTTGCAAAGTAAAGGAAGCAATGCATTTACTTAGTGTGTTGTTTTTTTTTAATCAGTGTTCTTGACTGAAGTTAGCAGAAGGCTCCACCTTTCTGCCCCACCACCTTCGATTTGTGTATCCCAGGAGGAGGCTGCTACCCTGCTGACTGGCACATCACTCACAAAGCTGTGTGCTGATCTTCCTCCGTGGGAACCCTTTCCTGGGAATCCCACTCAATTCTTAAACATCTGGCAACAGATTATGGTTAACTGCGTTTTCAGCAGTTAAATCCAAAGTTGCCTGTCCCAAGAGACTCAGAAAAAGGAGAGAGCATCTGTTAATTTGTCTTGGGCTGTATTCCTGCACCTTTGTGGCAATCTGTTTCTTAGTTCTGAAGTGTAGTATCAAGTATCCCACACATAGCATAGGAACCAAAGAGCCCAGAGAGGTGTGTCCATCCCCATCATCCTCTTGCTTTTGCAGTTTGTGTCAGAAACCTCTCTTCAGTCTTGGAATTTCTGTATTGCTCCTTGTAGTCTGACCTCTGCCTTAGGGAAAGTATCAGAAGGTGTCTTATTTTTTGATCAATGGTTAAAAGTTCATTTCTTGGGGCCTTCACTAGTACAGACACCTGGCTTCATTTTCACGTTGCTTGTCTTTGAAACAGTTAATGTCTATTAGTCAATTAGTATCTGGTTTTCTACTCCAAAAAGAAGATTTATGTATGAACTGAAAAAAAACCTTAATATTTCTATAAAAACCTGTGTAAACCTAGAATAGGATGACTTTTAGAAATAGTCTCTGTGGGAATGGTCGAAATTCTGATTTTTGGGTAGTTCCCAGATCATTATGGGGAAACAGGTTTTCACAATTGTGATGCTGTAAATTAATATCTGTGAATGGGGAGGTGCTAAAAAAATCAAAAATCCTATTGTAGCCCTATTCAGGGGGTTTCCCACTTCAGAGAGAGCCTGATGACCTTCCATACGTAAAGGTGGTCCTAATCCTGACCATCATGAGACAGGCATCAGTCCAGCTAAATGCTGGGCAAACAATTATGAATCTTCAATCTTGCTTTCCCTGTCACATGGGTAAAGTAATTTCATTTTACTTATTAGTGAATGCCTAAATGTTTGGCTGGATTCAAGTAGCTCTTTCTTGAAAAGCTAAAGAATTTGCACAGCTAAGATCCAGCACATTTCAAGCCACCTGATTCCATCAATCATTGTAGAAAAAAGCTTTCACCTTCTTTTTAGTCTTTACTTGGCATGAATCTTGTTGTCATGAATATATTCTTTTCAATTTTACCTGATATTTTGGATTCATCTGTAAATGTATGTGTGCTTTTCTTTGTTAAGTCCAAGAGGAATTTTACCAAATCATGTGTAGATCAAGTTCTGGATACAGTTTCTAGATTGAACTGCATTCATCGAAAGATTTAAGGTACAAATTGCTAGTTCACAAATTATTATTTTCTGAGCTTTTGCCAATTAATAAAAAAATCTTTCAAATGTGTGCAGAAGCAATATCCTGTTATATATATCCAGAAGCATCCTATTTTACAGCCTCCTTCATCGGTGTGTGTAGAAATGTTCGCAGCTTTTTCAGCTTGGAGTGTTCGTTCTCTCCTGTCCCAGGCATGCCTTCTCTCCCTTTGTTAAGTGCATTATTGCCCACCTTCCTCACAACTTTGCTGGCCCCTTCAATTCAGGTGCTTTGTGATGGCAAGGAGCATGGGAGTCGTTCCCTGTACAAAGTGCAGTGCAGGGAAGGTTCTGTGGCAGTGGCAGCCTGAGCTGGGCTTTGAGTCAGTGAAGCAGCCTGAGGAAGGTACAACATAAGAGCACTTTATGGCTGCACAGTTCCCTGGTCCTTGCAAGCACCTGTGCATTTAGCCTGGGGTTTGAACATAAACCCTGTGGTGTTTTTGCTAATCATGACTTGGTTTAAGTGGGTACCTCTAGGTGACCAAATTTCCCACCATATGGATTATAACATCCCCACAGGACACTGATGCTTGGGGCTGCTGCTCAACAGTGGATTAAACTCAGAGCATCTTTGGAGAAGATCAAAACTTGCAAATTTTAACTCCATGCCATGTTCACATCCTCTCTGATCTTTCTTTCTCTCTCATTCTCTGACAATACAGAGACAACTGTGTTCTTTTTGAGCTTGTGCTATGGAAAAAGCAGTCAGGTTTTCTGATCCCATGATGCATGAAAGAAGCCCCCTGCTCTCTCAGGAGGAAAGAGACAAGCACTGCTGTCATGTCCCCCATGCCACCTCACCAAGGCAAATTGTCCTTTAATCTAAGTCTAAGTGGTAAATTGAAGCAGAGGGCCATGAAGCAAGCTCACAAATTAGTCTACTTAGAAGGTTGTGCTTTACATATTTGAACATAATTGAACCACCATGACTAATTCATGGAATAACTCTATGTTGACAGAAAAAGAGCCATCCATTCTCCTAGGAAAGTCTACTTTTTAATCCCCTTCTTTCTATCCTAATGGATGTGATCATGAAACAGACGTATTTACTCCTTTTTATACATAAAGGAGTCTTTCTCAATTCTGCACTATAAAGGCATGAATAAGGCAATGGACATCAAGAAGAGGCTTATTGTTGTTTATGTGTCTTTGTAAGAGATATCAAGGTCTTTTTCCTATTGTATCCCAGGCTTATTCAGCAGTGAAGTAAAAAAATGCCGCAGCTTTTCTGCTGTGGATAGTGCAGCAATCATATTCACAGGGAGAAACCTTCTATTATTCCTGCACTGGCTGCATCAAATGGATGGCAATTCTCTTGTAGATGGATATCTGTCTTGCACAGCTCCCTTTCCATTACAGTAAGCAACAGCTGGCTGTGCTGCACTGGGGCTCTGTATGGAACACCTTGATGCCCACAGTTACTCCCGGAGAATTTCCTTCAGATTTCTCATTAGCCATTCTGTGCAGGTACAAAAATGAATACTGGAAAAGATTTGATTATTCCTATTAAAGCATCCTGCTGTAAAAAAAAAGAAATAGTTCTCTCAGCCATCTTTAATACCTCTCTATAGGCTGATCCTTAAATGTGATACAGTGCCTTCAACACCATGAAAATCAGTGGAAAATTGGAAAGAGGAAAGGAAGCAAAATAGCAAGAACTTCAAGCTTCTATGCCTTGAGGGTAAACAAGCAGTTTTGCTAGTAATCAGCGGCATTAGATAAGCAGTGCATGATATAAGAAGTCAGTGTCTTTCTTTCCTGTCTTATTTTTAATCATTCTATCATATCTTATGACTGTATGTTCAGCTATATTAACTGACTAAAATGGAAATTAGTAGTGGAAAACCAGTTTTGTCTTTGCTGAACTACCGGGCTGATAAAGTACAAGTCCTACCCTCTCTCACCCCTTGTTTTACTTCATGCTTGCTAATGATCTTGAACCAGTTGTATCTATGAAATAGATGTTCCCTTGTATTGAGTGGAATTTTACAGACCCGGACACTAGAATTGGAAAGCAAAAAAGATTCTTCACATCATCTTTTCTCGTATCCAGCATATCTCGTGGACTTGTCTCATCAATCTTTGTTGCATCCCTAGAGGGTCTGCACTATAATATGTCTGATGTTCCTGTATCTTTTCACTTCCAGCTATTCCAACTGATCTGTTTCCTTCAGCTGTTGCTTTTAGTATGTATTCTTCTCGTAAGTCTAGCTGCTGTTCATTCAGCTCTAACACCTTTTCTTCTTCCAAGCCAAGGCTTGTCTGATCTCCCTCACTCTTATTCTCTCCATGATTTCCTCTATCACCTTCCAAAACAAGTATCTTCACCTCCCCCTCTGTGCCTGGTTTGAGATCCCTCTGTCCAGGTTCCTGGTGCCTCTTGCAATGCCACCCCACTGTCTGCAGCTCAGATGAATGGCTGGGCTTGTGTACACCATGCTTCTTTTTGATCTGTAAAGCCACCAAGGCATCTTGCTGCAAATCCTTTAGGTACCACAACCTGGAAATGCAGCCGGGCCAGCATCCTGCTCAGATAGGCACTGGCAACGCAGCCAGGATGCACAAGGTTATGCTTAAGGGACCTGGAGCTGTGTGAGAAAAGAGTTTGGGAGCAGCTTATGTTTCATAAAATTTTGCCAGGAGACTGAACTTCGCCTGAAGGGCCCTGCTCACAAGTGACTGGTGTCTGGGTCTGTATGTGTATTTTCGTCTCATGTGTAATCAGAAGCAAAGTGAGCTGCCTTTTCATCCCAGCCACAGGTTTTCTCAGCCCTGTCACACCAATCTCCACTTCCTCTCTTTCAATGGCTAATTTTTAGAAAGCAGATCTTGCATCTAGACTAGACTTTGCTTTTAACTTTCCAGGTGAACAAGTGCCACTGCCGCTGCTGCTTCTCACATTTCTTGTTCAAGCCCAAATGCTTTCCCTGGTGCCTGCATGGGGCTACTGCTCACAGGTGCATGTGGGACCTTTCCCTCCCATTTCCCAGCATGGAGAGGGCCACATGATGAACGTAAAGCCCTACTGTGAGCCAGGGGTTGTGGTGTGACCTGATTTTCCCAAGTGCTGCCCTGCCAACCACCCCAAGACGACCTGCTGTCTCCCCTCTTTCTGAGCAGTGCTTCTCTTTCTGTGATGCAGAGCCTGCTCATCAGCCTGTGCAACCTGACTGCTATTAAAACTGCAGGTAGCTGTGTTGATTTGCACCTCCCAAGGAGCCAGCCTGTCCTGCTGGTGCATTATTTTAAATGATAAAAGCATCAAAAGTGCTTGACTTTTCCTAATCAGAATTGCCATAATTTTCTGTGGTGGTGTGTTATAACTTTTAATTAATTGATTAATTAATTAACTTGTTGTTTTATTTTGTTGAAGAAATACTGTGAATGGAAATTTTCATCCCACCAATGCCAGGTTCTCTGTGACACAACTAATAAGAATTGGGGGTGCCCCTCTGTCCTTGTATAGTGTTGATGCAAAAGGAGCAGGGTTTCACTAAGCACAAGGGGGGGTGCTCCCTGACACAGCTCACCTGGAAGTGCTTTGGAGCAGCATAGCCCCCAGCACTGCTGGGTGGTCACCCCTTGGGGCAGGCAGGTGGCCACCCCCAGGCTGCAACCATTGCTCTTCCTGTGGGAACTGTGGAATGTGGGAAAAGCTCGCAGTGTGGTTTCAAGCAGCCACACACAGAGTGGTTCATCATTTGTGCCCATTTTCATCAGGGTGAAATGAAAGGAAATCAGTCTCCAAGGGGCAGCTCTGTGAACATACATAGTTCTTTAAATAAAGAGCTCATGCTATGAGAGCAAGCAATGCCATAGGTAGGGAGTGATGGGCTCGTTGCCATGGGAACTGCTCTTTCTACTTGAATAACAAAATCAATAATTGCCTAAAATCTCCACTGTGTGTTTGGAGTTTGGTCCCCTTTTGTGATGTAGGTTTTATGAGAGGGGACATTATGGGTTCTGCAAGAAAACAAAATCTTTGTGCATGCTCTGTGCTATTTCCTGCCCATCTTGGGCCCTGTGCAGTGATAAATTAATGCCATACCTTAATTTAAATAGAAGGAGGCTTTATCCTGCCATGCTGAAGGCCTAATTCTTGCCTTTATTTGAGGGGAGCAAAGCCTGTGCTGCTGGGAATGGTAACCAAAATATCAGCAAGGTTACCAGGACTGGTCAAAATTGCTGGCAGCAGTAAAGACTGTATAGACAGACCACAGCATAAGGATTGCATGGGTGGCTGAGTTTGAGCCAATAATTACCTTTAGTTCTGAAGTTCTGAATCCCTCCCTATGGAGAAAGGAAATTCTGTTTGGGAATGGGTGAGCCAGGCTCTTCCCTGGCACAACTCCCCAGAGCTGTGGACATGATTCCTTTATGTCCCAGAGAGCATGTGGGAGCTGGCACTTCTCCATCACCATGGTGCCAAAATAAGATATTGCTCCAAGTACGTCATGCAGGCTGATTTTTCACTCCCACCCATTGCACACTTCGGTCAGCAGAGAAGAAATTCCCGGTGTTATTGCGTTAGAGGCTTGTTACTGGGAACGATGCTAATGCCCCACTGAGATGAACAGAGGTGATTCATGCTGCTCTGAACTGCTGGGTTTGCTTGTTTACAAACTCAAGCTGCTGGTGTGACAGCTCTAATGTCCCAGGTTATGAGTGAGCTTTTTCTCATCGTGAGTTTCCTTTTTGATTATTTTCTGGGGGGGAAAAGCCTTGGAGGGACCTGTTAAATTTCTGCATATGTTTTGTGTATTTGTGCTAGCAACATGAATAGATAGATGAATTGATTTATATGTAAATATTTGTGGTTAGCATTTTGATGCATTCAGCGAAATGATTTAATGATGGATATAGTTCCTGAACATTCCCTCCCTCAGCTACTTCCAGTAGTGCTGATCTTTCACACCTGGGAACCCCAGGGATCTATTTAATCTCTGCAGTTTACAAAATATATCAACAACCTGAGAACAAACCAAAATACTTAGAAAAAAACGTGATTTCTTTCCCTTCCCATCATAATTAATTTGTTAATATTGGTTGGATTTTTTATTTTGTCAGATTGCAGTATCACAAAGGGGGGCATTTACACTCTCAATATACTTTTTTTTTTAATTTCAAAGAGAGAATAGATTTTATTGTTTATATATTATTTTGTCCACAGGGAGTTTGAGGAAGGCAGATATCAAGGCCTGGAGTCCCACTAGAGCCAGCAGACATGATCTGATCAGTGCAGACGTAGGTGTTACAATAAGGAGACCAGTGGAAATGGCAGACTGTGGGATCATCACACATTTTCCAGTTGGTTGTTATCCCAAGGCTTCACCTGGGCATGCATACACACCTGGTATGAGCTGTTCCTCAATGTCTTAGTCCCATAATGGTCCCAGTTTTACTCTACAGATTTACTGCAGATTGGTCTGACTGTTTATGTGGCATCTACAATTGTAGGATGCTGGCAGTGATCTAGGAGCTAGTTTCCAACTTGCGAAATATGTTAAGCTCAGTCAGCTTTGTACATTTGACAAATTGTTTGTTATGTTCAAAACATTAAGGCCATAAAAATGGCTTTGAACTGTGGAGGTAATAGAGATATCACATACCCTGCTCTCCATTTATTTGACAGGGCTGGGGGGAATTCACTAGCTTCACGAACTGGCAAAGCCTGAAAACTGGAGTTTAATTTCAAGCTGGCTTTTTTAGTCATAATTTTAAGTAATTCATGTGACTCAGTTGGATCCTCATCTGCTGCACAACCTGCTGAAGGCTGATGGAAGTCTGTGAGTTAAGCTTTTACACGGCATGAGCCAACAATACCTGAGCTGGTGCAAATCCGTGTCAGGAGAATCTTTAGAAGCCTTATAAAGTCAGCAATGAATTTAAATTGTCTGTCTTATTTTGGGTTGGCAAAACAACTCTAAAAATCTGCCCCCTCCAACATCTGGTTTCATAGTCAGGAGTTCACATTCATTATTTACCTTTGTCTAGCAGGGTTGCCTTCTGAAATATCTCTTGTTGCTCTTAGTGATTTAGACTGTTTTTCAACAACTACGTAAATTTCCAGAAAGAGACCATTGAGGAGTTTCAAACATGTGGGAGACTACATGATTTTTTTTTTTCCTTTTTATCGTTTGTTTTTTGAGAATAAAATGGTAACTTTCCATCTAAGATGTAATTCAGTGTAATGAGCATACAAAACAAACAGGCATCTGTAATTGGGATGCACCAGCCATCAAAGTCATGAGTCACAATAATTTTTATTATTTTAGAAAAGAAACCACCACCAGTCTGCAAGAAGATGGAGCTCTTTAAGTGCAGATCTCCACCTTCTTCCAGTTCCCTGTGTCTACTTGGACTGAGTATCTCCTGGAGATCTTGGTGCTCTCTTTCTGAGGAACAGGACAAGGATAAATACCACACTGAAGTAACTATAGCAGACTCAGTCTGATCCTGTCTTACAGCTGACTGTGTACCAAGCTTTTTTCTTGTACTTATTCCCCTCTAGGGTACAGGGATCCCTCAACACCATGGGCAGAGATGTCTCCCTGTGTGGCAAAACAAGAAGAGACAGGATAGAGAGGTTTAAAAATTCCTCCCTCCCCCTGATTTTGAAAGCAGATCCAGGAATATTCAGATTTTCAGATATTTTCAGATATTCTTCAGATTTATGTATCTACTTTTCCATCAAAAATAGGTGGTGGTTTGTTTGGTTGGTTTTGGGGTGTTTTTGTTTGTTTGTTTTGTTTTTAAATGGACACATGTTTGTTTCCAGCTTCCTCTGAGCCTCCCCAGATCTTCCTGATGTGCTGACCTCAGCTCAGGCCACAGAAGAGCTTCACTGATATGTCCCCCCATCGAAACTTTTTGGAGAGTATCTTTTTTGCTGTTACAGAGTTGTCAAGTTTTCCAGAAAAACAAACCTTCTGACAAAGAAGGCATGAAGCTGATGCGCAGCCAGCATTGGTCTGTATTTAAACCATACCCACCCCCGGATAACTGAGAGTAATTGAGGCTTTGATGGATGAACTCTGTTACTCCAGTCATTCACTGGTGAACCTTTGCACCTACTTGAAATTCATGGAAATTCCTGTTTTGAAACTGTTTACTGTGTACATGATGTATATGGGCCTGGCTTGCTCTAATACACTTTTGCAGTTTCCCTTATCTTTATTTTACTGAAGATCTCTCCTCTCCTTTGTCTTGATAGTTGGCAAAGAGCCAGTTGCTGGAGCAGGCATCATTCCTGGGGGCTATCAACTTTGATTTTCCTCTTACATGCTGCATTCCTGCTGCCTGCACACTGGAAAGCTGTGTTATAAATCTAAAATCTGTGTCTAAATCAATATGATTTCTATCCCTACTACTGACAGGAGCTGCTACCGAGCTTGCCAGTACATTGCTGTGAATTAGAGAAATTGCCATCTAAATTTCTTCAGGGAATGGAGCAAAGAAAACAAGAGAAGCAGGCAGGACAGTCAAGGAATTGGGGTTGTGTTGGCCTGGGAAGCCAGTTCAAACAATAGCCTTTACTACAGAACAGCACCAACCTACCTGGTAGAATAATAGCATTGGATATATGCTTCAGATTTGCATAGTGCAGCATTTATTGCTATGGAAATGGAATTGTGTGTCTTCAGAGTGGTCTGCAGTAGTTTGTTCCACTGCAGTCTTACAGTGGGGAAAAAGAAATATGCTTGGGATGCTGAGGGCTCATTACTTCCTAACTGCATGGGATCTTAATGCAGAACTAAGTGAATTTGTTTTTTGTGGTGGGTTGACTCTGGCTGGATGCCAGGTGCACATGAAATCTGCTACTGCTCACCTCCTTAACTGGGCTGGGGAGAGGA
This sequence comes from Hylia prasina, assembly GCA_013397195.1. NCBI lineage: Eukaryota > Metazoa > Chordata > Aves > Passeriformes > Sylviidae > Hylia > Hylia prasina. The sequence goes on along the minus strand of VYXD01002165.1, from coordinate 28,963 downwards.
AACATAATAAAAGTCTTGTGGGTTGAGATAAGGCCACTGACATGTCCATCTTGCAGACATCTGCCACTGGCTCTATTGGACATGGAGAAACTTCCAGAGGCTTCTCACAAAAGTCATTCAGAAGCCTCCCACTGCCAAAGCCTGGCTACTCAAACCCATTATGTATTTAGGACTGTCTGAAATCTAAAATACCTTTGCATTTTTAACAAAATCAGGGGTCAGGCAAAGCTGATAGCATCCAATCAAGGAGGTCAACTGGTTTTCACTTATTCATATTTTTCTTAGAGGAATAATATAGAGAAATTCAAGTGACTATATACCATGTATTAGCACAGTTTTAGGGTAGCAGTTTCCCTAATTTCTGCTAACAGCATCTGTGAGAAAAAGCCTCAGGGACAGGAGAAATAAATTATGTGGGAAGTCACAGTGCAGCATCCTGTGACTATAAGTCACAAATGCATTTGCTCTTTTCTAACACAGACTGTGCTCAATGGCATTTTTTCAGCTTAGTTGATAGACAAGGCAGTGACTCCAATGAGGGCAGGATATTATCACCTTCTGTGAAGTGATAATCTTTCATGTCTTATCACCTTTATAGACTGCCTCAGTCCCTGCTTCCCAGGAGAGCGTGCAGTGAAGCATTTCCATGGACTTGCCCTATTTATCCACTCCGCCTTGGGCACTTGTTATAGCAAAAACCCTCTGAGAGGAGATGGGTCACCTTTGGTCCTACACTGTACAGCCATTCCTCTGTCTTTCCTTTCATTTCCTGACCTACAAATGTGGGGACAACCACTTACAGACTGAGTTAACACGTAAAACACCTCTCTACAACCACAGGCCTGAGCCTTTACTGTTGCAAACTATCACATTGAATAATTCCCACTCTCAATGAATCCAGATCCACTTTAGAGTAAGTAGTGTTTATCAGGCAGTTTGGATCACATGTGCAAAGATACAGTAATTCCAGAGGAAAACTCCAACAACTCAAAGGGGAAATCAGAGGGTGCAGATGACTACAGTGCTCTTCTCCAATGAGCTGTGCATGGTGGCAGCCCCCACAGTTGCTGATTTACAGCTCATTTACAGATCATATAAAGGCTGTAAATTTGAAAACATGGTAGTCCAAATAATTTGACTTATTTTATGAATTTTGGATGCCACTTTAATACCAGAGTACTCTATTCTCCAAGTTACATTTATTCCTGGCCAGTTTATTTTCATATGTTGTTCCAGAACCTCTGTGCTTCCAACCCCTCTTTACAGAGGGCAGCTGTGTGTCCACTCCATCCTGTCTCAGGGCTAGAATAGAACAAGCCAAGCCTTAGATGGCAATTGTAAACCAGCTTCCTCTTCCCTACTCTTCTTGGCATCCAGCTAAGAAGTATCTGATTTACTATGGCATTTAAGTGCACAATTTAGTACTTTTTTTATAATTAAATTTCCATTGTTTCTCCCTCCAGGGTTCTCTAGTTTTTCTTAGACAATTTTCAAATTGTCATCTTTACTAACTGTGAGTTCTCACTTTGAAATCTTGGTAAGAAATGTGCTGATTGCACAATGTAAGCAATGAAAACACTAATGAATATGAATAGAAAAAAAATTTGAAAAGATTGATCAGTAATGAATTCTGCTTATAATCTTCCTCTGGCCTGATGAAACCTTTCTTCAGCCCAGCTGGTTGCAGTCACTTTAATCACTTGAAATTTCCTGTATTAATTCTTGGTTTATGTCATAATACTCTGTAGTGGTTTAACAAAGTTCCAATGAATGCAATTTACCACATTTTCCTTCACCTAGAAAACAAGGTTTTTCCATCAAAGAAAGACAAAAATCTAGTCCGACATAACTGGAATTGCTAAATATATGTTAAATGTCATTTCCCTTTTTATCTTTAATCACTCTTTTCTTCTCTGCTTTCTTCTGAACACTTGCTGGTGAGACCAGACTGTTAGATCCCAAGGATGGTCTCAAAGCTCTGTTCCTCTCTTTCTTAAGAAAACAAACAAGCTGTGTTTGCTCTTCTACCACATACTGCTGCACAAATCCCAGTCATGGAGGTCACTGTGCTGCCTTTGCCTCTTTAACATGATTGTCTGGAAAAGGGCAAAACCATCTCAACTTAGATTTTGGATGGAATATAGATATTCCTTAATGTTTTCAGCCTCTAAATCCCATGCTATCCCATCCTTGGTTTTGGCAGGCCAAATGATCTGTCCTCCTTCCCTCTGGGAATGCTCTCCCACAGGCTTCTTCCCTGGCTTCGTGCAGAAACTTCAAAGAACACTTCTTTTTCCTTTGGATATATGGAAATATCAAGCTTTTAGCATTCCAAAGGCTCCAAGCATTTTAGTCAAGCAGACTTGCATTTCCAGAAGATCTCCTTATTTTTCCAATATGAATAGAGTAAGAGACTCCCATCTCTCTGTTTGATTCTTTAAAGAGAAACAGCTCAGGATTTCTCCATCCTGGTCTATTTCCTTCAAGTGGCTCTTTCACAAACCCTTCATTAGGTGCCAAGCCCAGCTTTGAAAGAGGAGCAGCTCTGGCTGGCTCAGTACTTACATCTTCTGCTGCCTGACAGCTCTCACATTCAGACACCCACCTCCGAGGGGAATCGTGCACAAGGCAGAGTCTTCACTGTCATGCCCAGCCTAACAGCAGGACTTGATCTTCACAGACACTCCAGTTCCTTGGCAGGAGGTGTCACTCTAACTACCTGGCAATTATGTCAGCTGAAATTATTATAAAGCACTGCATGTAGCTGGTTGTTTTCCGTGCCAGGTGTCAGAGGGTACAGTACAAAGCCAAATGTCTCATGTTGAGGGCAGGAAATGAAACCAATTCTGTGATGACATAAACCATGTCAATAGTGATGAGTAAACAAAAGGTCACAGCTTTTTGGCAAGGTTCCTGGAGTTCAGTAACAATGGTGGTTAAACTAACTTGAGGCTTCTAGAGTTGTGAAATATCATCATGCTAATTTTGGAGAGGCAATAGCATTAACTGAAGCCTAGGTGACTTGTTGAATTTGTCAGATTAGGGCAATTTGCTGATGTGATTCTATTTTCATTCACTGTAGTTTTGTCTTGGAACATTTAACTTCATGTGTTTAATCCTGTACTGGAATTGAATCTCTTACCTTGCATATACCTAGCCTATATTCACAGGCCTTTAGAGAAAAGAGGCTGTTTTCACACCTGATTTGAAAGTTTTCTGCATTTTCAAAATGTTTCCATGATCAGGGATAAAAAGTCACACTCACAGGACTTTTACTGGGATGGGGGATTCCTGAGAACTCAGGAAAAATCCTCTGTGCTTCTTCCAATGACATTAACACTTGTCGAATGCCTGGTCCTCTGGTCATGGGGACACCCCCATGTGTGAACAGCTAAAGCCAAATTAAACTGACCCTAAGCTCCTAAACTGACAGATAAACTGCCAATTTGACTCTGGCTGTCCAGGGCTATTGAGCCCAGATCACTTGGGATTTGGATGAGATGTGCTGACCATGTCTAGAGACTGGCTTCTGTTCCATTTCTCATTCTCATTTTAGTTCAGGCAGAACCATTTTTGAGTTACTCTTGACAGCAACTTTGGTACACACTGCATTTGAAATGCCTTATGACGTTGTCAGAGATGGATCTGCTTCAGAGAAAGTATCCTTATTGAAGAGCATTTTCCATTGTCTTTTGGGAAACAGATTCCCTCTTTATCTCAGAACTTTGGGCTGCTGGAGGAAGGGAGGGATAGCCCAGAGTATTTACTGTCATCACTGTGCAGAGAACTGGGCAGCAAGAGTGAAAGCCAGTCCCTTGTCATCAGTGATGCTGTGTCAAAGTGAAATGCAATGCATAAAGGAGGCTGGAAAATGTGAAATTGAAGGCTTAAAAGCTTTTTCCCCTCCTTTTTTTTTCCCTCTGGAGTCTCCTGAAAACAAAGCCAATGCCCCTTGGCTTGAAAGGGTGTATGACTGCAGAATGCTATAAAGCAAAAGCATCATGTTCCCTTGAAATAAAATTCTGCACAAAGGCAGCTCACATTATATCCCTGTCTGAATGCTGTTTAGAACTACTCCAGATCAGCAACCTCTTGTAATTGCTTTAAGTCTGCTAATCCACTACTGCAGGTCTAGTCTTTGTTTTCAAAGTAGCGACAGTGGTTGCTCAAAGCTGCATGCAGACAAAAACTTTGTCATTTTGGCACCTGTTGGTCCCTAAAATCTGTGGGTTTGGCTCAGCTATCCTCAGTTCCACCTCTATCTATAGAATTTGTCATCAGTTCAGTCACAGAAAAGTCATCCACATATCTGTGGGGGCCTGCATGTAACCAGGGTTACAGTCCTGGATCTAGTCCTTTTTTCTGCAGGACAGAGTTTTTGTGACATCAGTGTAACTGAATATCCAGAAGTGTGAACAAAAATTTAACTTTTGCTCTGAGATTTGCTTTGACTGAAGCTGCAGTTTATGAGACTTGTTAACTGAGGCTATTCTTCACAGAGATTATATTAAATACAGGAATCTAAAGAACTTTGAGTGAATTTTTGATTCTTATTTTCAAAACTTGTGAAGAAATCTGATTTATAGAAAGGACACACTAAAAACTGTTTCTTAAAATCATTCATTTTTAAGGTATTTCAGATTTTGCTACCTGAAAATTGGAGGCATGCAAAACCATTAATTACTCCTGGTGTTCTATTCTGTGTCCTATTTACCATTCTTCATAGGATGAAATTTGCTGCACAAAACTCATCTAGGAAAAAAGAAAGAAAATGCGAGAATTTTATAATGAACACAAAATCTGGGCTCACTTCAACACTGAGCAATTCAGATCAAAATTGGTGCCTCTGGGTTGCAATTTCTCTTAGGAGTATTTTTATACTCATACAAAAGTAAAAGTTTGTATTGGAAAAGATGATCAAATAACCTTAAATCCTAGTTTCAGAGTGTTTCAGGTTCATGTTTGATATTTGCCAGATGTGCCCCTCTGTAGCACCCACAATGATTTTGCTGCATAGCCCTGACAAAGGAGAGCTTGGTGCCTGCACACGTGTCCTTCCTGCCCCTGCCACTTCCTGGGAAAGGTGTGTGTGTGCTCCCTGCCAAGCCGTGTCCCAGCAACTGGTAAATCCTCTGACTGAAATGCCATCTCCCCTTGCACTCCTGCCTGCTGTGTTACAAGTTCAGTAAAACGCTGGCAATTTAAGCAGATGTTATTCTGTCTGCCTCCTGGAGAACAGCTCCTGTCTGGAGTGCTGTGAGTCAACAGTGATGGGAGTCCAGCACGGTGACAGAATGGACACAGACTCCTCTGAGGTGAAATTGTGTGAGCACTTGTGCAGGGTAGCAACAGGCAGCTTCATCTCCTCCATTGCTCTGATGTTCCCCCAGTCCCCTTCCCCAGGAATGGGAGAATATGGTTGTATTGGCTTGAGACCATCCTCTCCTCTCTTCTAGCAGAGCGGTTGCCGGCAGTATTTGCTCTCAACATGCTGCAGTGCCCCCATTTTAGATGGAGAAGTAAAAACTGCTTCAAATCACTATTCCCCAGCAGCTTCCCCCCTATGTCTGTGCCCTTGCATGGCAACTCCTTGTCAATGCTCTCTTAGCAGGGATTGCTCATACAAAAAGACGCTTTCCCATGTCTTTCCAGGTTTTTCTGTCCTCTGAAAGGTTCATGGCAAACTATTCTCTGGTGTCAAATTTTTTTCAAGCCTTCCAATAGAGTCACTAAGAGGCAGCAAAACATTGGTTGTTTGTGTTGTCTGTCTTATAAAGTCATTTACCAAGGGAGGAAGTGTTTCAGTCTCTCCTTAACACAAGCACAGACATATATTACCTTCCATTATCTGGATCAATGGGCTGAGGCAAATTGCATGAGGTTCATGAAGGGCAAGTACCAGGTCCTGCTCTTGAGTCACAACAACCCAAGGCAGCACTATGGACTGGGGGCAGAGTGGCTGGAAAGCTGAATGATGGAAAAGGACCAGCTGGTTGACAGCAGCTGAACATGAGCCAGGGTGTGCCCAGGAGGCCAAGAAGGCCAATGACATCCTGGCCTGGATCAGCAACAGTGTGGTCAGCAGGACCAAGGCAATGATTTTGTTCCTGTCTGGTGAGGCCACACTTCAGGTGCTGTGTCCAGTTCTGGGCCCCTCACAGCAAAAAAGACATTGAGGTGCTGAGCATGTCCAGAGAGGCCAATGGAGCTGGTGAAGGCTCTGGTGAATAAATCATGTAAGGAGCAACTGAGAGGGCTGGGGTTGCTTAGCCTGGAGAAAAGGAGGCTCAGAGGTGACCTTATCACTCTCTACAACCACCTGAAAGGAGATTGCAGTCAGATAAAAGTCAGCCTCTTCTCCCAGGCAACCAGAGACAGGACAAGAGGACATAGCCTCAAGCTGTGCCGGGGAGGTTCAGGGTGGACACCAGGAGGAATTTCTTCACTGAAGAGTGGTCAGGCATTGGAAGAGACTGCCCAAAGAAGTGGTGGAACACCACTACTGTCCCTGAAGGTGTTCAAGAAACAACTGGATAGGGCATTAAAGCTGTGGTCCAGTTGACAAAATGGTGATCTACTGTTGGATTAGTGATCTGAAGGTCTTTTCCAGCCTTAATGATTCTGTGATCAAGGAAACATCTTACCAGCTTTCAGTTGTGCTTTGATGTAAAGTCCTGATACTCTTGCTTTGCATCTTGCTTTTCCTCAAAGATTGCCAAATATTTCCTCCCAGGTTCCTGGAGTATTTTTCCATGTTTACAGATTTGATTTTGGTTTGTTTGTTTTTCCTGATGTCATGCCTTTTGCAGCCATAGAAGCATTTTGGAAGTTGTTCAAGCATCACTTTTTGACATCTCTCCAAGCCAGTCTTGGAGAGCCAGTCTTTATCTGCTTTGCACTTCCTGATCAGGCTATTCATCATGAAGTTATTAGTTTTAAATTATCTTCCCTCCTGCTTTCCAGGTCCTCTTACTCTTATGAACAGAGTTCTCCACTTCTTATTTTTGCCTGCAGATACAATGCTTTATTGAATCTCTGAACCCTGAGTTCCCGGTTTTATTCCCACTTGTCAAATTTATGCTCTGAAATTCCAGCTACTGACACCACTTTACTTGGCAGAATCTAGCACTACTTCTTGAACAATTCTGTATCTGTAGGGTTTTTTTAGCTATTTAACCTTTACTTAGGAATAGCTTAGAAAAAGTAACTGCATTCTTATTGACAAACTTTTCCAGTTGATGATGCATACATTTTTGATGTGACACTGAATTTTTATGTATTTTATGTACCAGTCAAAAAGAATCTCTGCATATCAGGAATTAGTTAACCCATCTCTCCGATGACTAAATGAGTCATGAGCAGGTGACTCAGTTTACTTCAGTATGTGTCAGGTACTGTAAGGCAATTGCAGGACATTATGGACAGAGTTTGCATCCTCTGCGTTTATCTACATACAGCTTTGATATATCTGTTGGAACTTGTTTTGTTTCCATTTCTGGGCTTTGATAGAGTCATGGCAGTAAAAGAGGGCTCTTCAGAGGGCAAATCAGTGTATTACAGAACAGCCTCTAGCCCTTTTGTGCAGCAGCAGGGTTCAAATGCAGTTACGCTTTCTTGAGAAAAGTATTTATTAGTCTTTGTGACGAATGTACAGACCACATTGGTCCTACCTTGACATTACAGAGCCAAACTGTAATGGTCATAGGAGAGGTCATAGCAAAATACAATAAGAACAACACAGAACCAACAGACTGAGACAGATATTTCCTAGAAGCGTGGGCAGCTGAATGAGCCTGATCACTAATAATCAAACGGATAATTCTTGCTTTATATGTGATAGGGTAGCTTTATTTTACTAGGTGTCATAGTTTAACCCCAGCCATCAGACAAGCCCCACACAGCCACTCTCTCACTCCCCACCAGCAGGACTGGGGAAAGAATCAGGAGAGCAAAACCCAGAAAACTCATGGGTTGAGATCAATCCAGTTTAATAGAGAAAGCAAAAGCTGTCCATGCAAAGTAAAACAAGGGATTAATTCACTGCTTCCCACGGACAGACAGCTGTTCAGCCATCTCTGGAAGAGCACGGCCCCATCACACATGATGGTGACTTGGGAAGACAAACACCATCACTCCAAACATCCCCTCTTCCTCCTTTATTATACACTGAGCATGATGCTGTGTGGTCTGATATATGCCTTTGGTCAGTTTGGGTCACCTGTCCTTGCTGTGTCTCCTCCCAACCTCCCATGCACCCCCAGCTTCCCAAGCCAGTGTGGCAGCATGGAAAGCAGAAAAGGTCTTGGCTCTCTGCAAGCTCTGCTCAGCAACAGCAAAAATATCTCTACATTATCAACCCTGTGTTCAGCACAAATTGAAAACACAGCCTCATACCAGCCACCGTGAAGAATATTAAGTCTACCCCAGGCAAAACCAGCACAGGAGCACAGATAATAAAAGAACAGCCCCATTACTGGGTGAAGCTTTCATATTTTTTTTACTGGTGCACACACAGGTTCTCTTCTGTACACTACCCCAGCTCTCCACAGAGAGAGTTAAGTGAAGCTTCTGAGTTCATTGCATTTAATTTATTATTCAGCATATAATTTGATACAATTTGTCTCCACTCAAAGTGTGTTGCATATATTTCATTTATTTTTTCTTGACCCCTTATGAAGTGTAGTTAAGGTTTTTCATCAAGCACACAGGTTGTTTTTCTTTTTTTCTTTTAAAAATTCTGAAAAGTGGTTTTGTCCTCATGGGAGGGGCATTCCTTGAAAGTTTATTGAAATTGTACATGAAGGTCAACTCACCCCGTTTTGGAAATGAGGTCCTCTTCCTTCAGTGTCCAGGGCAGAGAGGGAGCCACAGAGGCTCTCTCCCCTTGAAATAATAAAGGTTAATATTTTTAACCTTGACAATTTTTGTGGGTATCCCCAGGCAGATGAGATAACTCCTCACATGTTTACTCACAGTTTAGCCTAAGACAGGAGTAGCTAGGCACATTTGTCTGCTTGTTGTGTGTGTCAGGCATGGCAGCCTGGGTAGGGGGGACTATCCCGAGGGAGGCACTGCTCCTTTCTGTCAGCAGCGATGCTTCCCTATGTCCTGGTAGGTGTCAGCTGTGGCACAGAGGAGCTGATACTGGTACCTGCTGGAACCTGTTGTTGAACTGGGATGCTGGATGTACTCTGCTCATTCTCTGTGGCGGGGGATGGCAGGTCTTCAGGAACTAACATTCCACAGACATTCCCATTCAGAGCGTGGGACATCTTTCCTCTACCACTCATGGTCCTCACATGTCTGCCAATACTGTCCCAAGCCAAGGTGCAGCTCAGAGGAGAGATTTTTTAAAAGTTTATGTTATTATTTAAATACCAAAATAAGATTTATCTAGTCTGCCATTTTAAGACTATTTAAATACCACATTGTCTTGATCTTCTCAGTATTAATGACTGAAATTTATTAATGATTTCACAACACATGGCAAGAAAACATGTTTCAATGACATATTTTCTTTTCCACATGACAGAATAACAAATCCCTTCAGGAGCATATCAATGGCTTTATCTTGGCTAATCAGTGCAAGTCTTCCATCTGTCCTGTTACAACCACATAAAGAAACAAGCAAATGAAAACAGTTTATATACACTGATTATTCTTTCGTGCCTCAGGCCTGAAAAGATTACATATTATTTCACTAAAATAATGTTTTTTGGCAATATCCAGATTTGAAATAGCTGATTTCATTGCTTGCTTGAAAGTACACCCAACAAGCTCCAAGTTCTTCACCACTTAGTTCCATAGACATGACGCATATGCTCCAGACCTTCCGTAACAATCATGTTTATTGCAAGCAAGTCAAATGTTCACCAAAAACATGTAAATAGGAGCAGTAGTAGCAGATGTCCAAACAAAACCAGTACTGTGCTATCCAAGTTTCGGCTTGGCACCCATCTTAGACAAGCTCTTCACAGGGAAAGGTTATTCTGTCTAGAAAACTATGTTAAAACAGTGAAATAAATCTGTCCAGCTGAGCTTTTGCCATCTTAGAAGCTACTGCTCGAACTTTATACTAATTCTTCCAAAATTTGCCATCCTTAAACATGGGTTTTGGTACGTTAGCTCATCTTGCATAGTTTTTTTACATGATATTCCTCTTATTCTAATTAATTTTGTTGCTCAGCTGTTTCCACATGATCCTGTCAGTTATAGAGTCCCACAGCATGTCTTACTGAAATTGACTCCAGCTGGAGGCTTCCCCTTCAGGTTTCCAAAGAAGAGCAAACAAAGAGAATTTAGAAAAAGCTTCAAGACAAGAAACACTGTGAAAAAAAAAATACAACCTCCTTGGAGAAAGTGTTTGGCATGCAAGTAAAATATATGTCTGCAACATCTTGTCAGAATCTGATTTGGGCACTGGTCTTTGCACTAGATACCTTATAGTGACAGCACAAGGGCAAATATTCACTCATCTCTTCCAGTCTTCAAATTTCTGTGTGATGAAGTCATAGGATATTATTTATGATCACCTCTTCTAGGCAAGTGGCTTGACCCAAGACACTCTTCTCTAAAACAGGTTTCAAGCAAAGAGGCTGGGAGGACTGCCAGGAGAAAGTGCAGAGGGATTTAGAAAAGAGAAAAATCCTTAAGGTGAATGTTTGAGAGCCAAGTTGAGAGAATCTTCAATTGAAATTTCACTAGTGTTTTAGATTGATTTATTAATAAAATCAAAGTTGACACTCAGCTGTTCTTAAAGTAGTACAAGCAGGCTTGGCTGCAGGGCTTTCAGTATTGTTAGAGTGATTTAACTGGAGAATAAGACTCCATTTCAGAGTCCCTATACTGTATTGAGGGCTGTATAATAGCTATTTATTTGCAGTGTATTTCTTGGCATAGTGCATACAAGGGACAGCTGTTCAGATGGCTCATGGGTTTTCTTTCCCAGGTATTTCACCAAATATTGTTCACAGCTCATCTTAAAGACACAAGCAGATCTTGATATTCCTTTTCTAGTGTTGCTCTCATGGTATCCCTCTGAAACCCTGGGCAAAGCTTTCTGTTCACGGTAGGATTTTTTTGTTTGGTTTTAAATAGGAGTACACAGAATGTGTGAGACATCAAGACACTTAGCCTGATTCCAGCTGTGTTTTATAGCATGGGTTCAACTCTCCTGATGGTATGTTCTTCTCAAGCTATGTTCTTGATTTTGACATATATCCTTGGAGCAAGGTAAAAAGATGACATAAGCTTAAAATTAGATCCAAAATCTTAGTTCTTCTGCTGCATATCCTTACAGAATTTTCTGCAGTCATGTTCTTATACACACTCATGAAGACTGATCATTTATTTGGTTGATTTTTATTCAGCTTTAAAACTTTCCTTAGAAAAAATAGTGTGAAATGTAATTTTACCTTTTCAACCACAACCAAATATCTACTTCAGGCTATAACGATTTGACAAGAGACACTCTGGTTGAGGGTTGGTGAAAACAGTCAAATTGTTGCTTTAGCTCACTGGCAGAGAGGTCTAGAAAAGATGCAAAGAAGGAACACAGTCTTGCGCCTGTTCAATGTATTGTTCTTGGTTCCAGAAACATCACTGCCCCTCAGTGCTGCGTTGCTGGCAAAGACATGCCTTGTGGAAAATGCAGACCTCGGATTTAGCAGGAAATAAACCCTAGGTCCAGCCCGGACCTGTCTGCAGCCCAGAGTGAAAAATGTTATCTTCCCCACTGCATTTAATCTAATCATCTCTTCAGTATCAGAAAAAAGCCTGTCTGTAAATCCCTGTTTGCTGTGAAGAAAGTGGCACTGATGGGGATTCACTGTTTCAGGGTAAGGCTCTATTCCCTTCTCTCCCCCACTACTTTGCTTCTAAAACATAAGACAAAATATAGATAAATGCTGTGCAGAATGCAGAAGGTTGCAGCAAGCTCTCTTGCAGAGTATCTTGAGAAAGTTTCCCCTGCAACCATTTTCTACGCATGTATTGCATGTATTCACTCACCTGCTTCCTCTGCCATCGGCAGGTTTTTTTTTTTAATGATTGCAGCTTCTGGTTCCGTTGTCTCAGATTTTATTGTTTAAAGCTAGAACAGATGGTGTTATGTCTATTAAATACTAAACTGTGTCATGCAGGAATCATTATCTCAGCTGAATTGGCTCCTCATAAGAGTGGTTTTATCCTTTAGAACAGATTAAAGGACTGGGAAGAAATTCACTGCACTGCTGGATGCCAGTGATGGACTAAATGGATGACACAACACTCTTGGCCAAAAACACTGTGTGGATGGACAATCAGTATTCTTTTCTACAGGATCAGATTTACCACAGGTTTTTGCAGTCTCAGATGCAATGCAGAGTTGCAGCACTGAGAGGGGAGTTGAGCTGGAGAACTTCCCCTGGGGCATGGGGTAAAAGCCCTGCCAGATTCTGAGCTACTTTCTTGCTTGTTTTGCATGGACCAATTGATCTGGGTTGCACGACAATTCTGCTGCAGGAACCATATTTTCTTCTATTTAACAAAATTTCCCAGGAGTCCCTCTGCATAGGTTTTCAGAGCTTTAAGATATTTGGGGAAAGAATTATTTCTTATAAATTTGAAATATACAGTGGCTGGGTCAGTTTGCCCCTGTTTATTCTCTCTTGATGTCTGATCGCTGCAATGCAAATAATTAATAAAAGGACTGGTTGTGAAAAACCACAGGAACTGCAGTCCTCTGAGTGATAAATTATGAAACAGGATTCATTGGGTCTGAGTTTGACTCCCTGAAGTATAATAGTCTTGCAATTCACTGTCTCTGATGCAATGGATCAAAATATTCTTTACAATAAAATGAAGACATTTCCAAAGTACAGGATTGTACTTTAATAAATGTTGCCAGAAGGAATCTCATTTAAACAGCAAGACTCTACATCCTTTATTTCTTTCCTTTCTTCAGTAAAATCGAGTTTGCTCTTGAGATATTTGAAATGTCTTTTCAGTGCTTATCAAGTGACACCACACAGTGCAATGAGTACAGCTGGAGAGCTTCACATCAACTACACACTGTGTGGAAACATGTTTTTCTGGAGTCTCTCTCTCTGAAGGGATCAAGATGACATGTCAGACAAGGGCTCTTTTGGTATCACAATCCAGTACCTCCCAATTCAAATAGCTTCAAAATACTTTCTCAAACACGGACTTGACTGAGGCCTCATTTCAATTCTCTTATTCTTGTGGTCATCTGTGCTGAAGCACCAGCCAAGTTGTGCTACACGGTTTGTGTATACTTGGAAGCATTTCTATTTGGGCTGAAGCAGAATAATTTTGCTGCATGACTCTTTCAGGAACCCTCGAGCACAGTGAGGCAATAGCTGCTCCATCTTCTTTCCCTAAACTACTGATCATTTTTCAAAAATACTTTCTGAAAGCTCTGTTGAATTTTTCTGAGTTTGAAAATTCTTATACTGGGCCAAGACTGCATGTTCTGTAGCCACCACAAATGAAATTACATTCATTAGATCACTGACTTGGCAGCCTCTCAAAACAATCCTGCACTCTATCAAACACTTCTGTTAGCCATGCTCTTGTAAAACAATGGACAGGGAATGGAAAAGCTCTTCAGGCCCAGCCTTACAAATCATGCATGTGTGTATTTTATAGAAATTTATATTTCATAGAAAAGAAAGTGGCAGTAGTTAGCCCACAAAGCTATCATAGAAGTATGAGTTTTTCCTCTTCTCATTATTTTAGTTGCCCTAGTACTTTGCACACCAAAGACCATACCAGGTCAACTTCCAGTCATGGGCTTGAGTAACAAAGTAAACCTCAGCATGGCATGCCAGATCCAGGTACTTGGAAATCTAAGTATACTCAGGGGGATGTAACACTGGCCAGCACTTTGGGATTTCTGTTTCTCAAATTGTGTGTTCAGCATTCCAACTTCAGCATCCCTATCCTAATTTCTGTCTGAGTCAAAAGAAATGCTGTTCTTAGTCTGAAGAATCTGTGGTTTGAGGTGCTTCAGATTGACTCTTTGTAAAATTCAGTTGTGCTGTTTCAATCTTAGATTTTGATGCTGAGATGTAAATGTGGAGTGCTTGACTGTTGGCTTGACTTCCTTGTGGATTTGATGAAATCTAGCAAGTAATATCAAATCTTGGTCTTTCTCACTCTTTTATTGCACAATAAATTATATTTCCCTCCAAAATGAAATCTCTGATTGCATTTTCTCCTTTGTATTTCTCTTTGCTGTCCCTTCACTGTGATTAGCAGGTGGACTCCCACATGGTCACTTCTGCTCCAGAGAGAGCACATGGACAAGTAAAAAGCCAGAGAGTTTTTCCAGGGTGCGTACAGAAGATAAAATCCCCATAAAAATTTATTGGTACAACTCTTTGGGGATATAAAAATGTAAGAAATGAGAAGCAAATTCTCTTCGTGACCATTCCACCCTTCTAGGTCTATCATCACCAATTCACTATTTTATTGGTAGTGTTTAACGAAGGTTTCTCAAATCAGAAATATGAGCCAAACTCGTCTTGTTCTAAAGACTTCTACTAAGCAGCCAAACTTTAAACTCAATTAGATCCTGGCAGTACAGATCTTGTTATCAATGCTTTTGAGACACTGGCAAATGTCTGAGGAATAAATTGCATTATCTATTGATGAATGTCATCTCCACAGATAGTTCATGCATAGACCATTGCATTCATCTTCTTTGCAACCAAAAGTACTTCTCTGCAGAGAAATGAACTTTTTTCCCACTCTGAGCTTTTCTTATTAAATTTTAGTTCAGTATTGAGGGCTAAAAACTCAGTGAGTCATTTGCTCATCAGAGTAATTCCTGAGACAATCACCATTCTTTGAGGTATATCTGTGTTCCTTGCCTTGCTGAAAAAATGAGATGATAGTGCAGGCTTCCAAAAATAAGTACCTGCAGCTGCAGCAGGAACAGTGGCTGTGTTCAAGCAAGATGCTCGCAGAGGACCAGTACTGGGGTATTTGGAGGTTGCCCCCGTATTAAAACTGACAATCAGTCTTTATTCCTTTTGTTCCCTCTGGTAATGCTCAGGCTGCCTGTACCCCTGCTCAAAGGCAAGTGTTTAAATTGTCTATGTTTTGGTCATACTTAAAATCTCTCTTTAAGGGATGAGGAGATTGGCCCTATCAGTGCATACAGTCACATCACTCTCCACTTTTTGACAGTATACCCTCAATGTGCTAGTCCCCTCATTTGTTGCTTTAAGTGGAGGAATGATTAGCTGAGGGCACTAGTTCCAAAAGTCATGTTAAAATGTCTTATTGGAATACCATGCTGTAAAATATACCCTGAATATAAAAGTGACAGAGTCCTGGATCATCAGAAGGCAGAGCACAGCAAAACCCTGGGTTGGACAGGATGTAGGTAAGATTCAATCCTGACAGACTTCTTTGCTTCCGACGTGGTCTGTTGCTTCCAAAGATGCTTTTGTTGTTTATATTTAAGAAGTTTAAATAAAGCATTAACCTAGAGGCTTTCCTTTGGTTAGCAGTAAGCATCTTTTTCCCAAATCTCTTGGCCCAAATAACCAATTCACTTACTCATGTGAAAAGGGAGAGAGGCCACAGGATAGAAGGAATACGGTTTTGGTTTTGTTTATTTTAGTTTTTCTTACATAATGCAGCATATAGCAGATCATGGAAATCTAAGTGTTTTTGCTACATACAGGAGAGAGTGCAACTATCCATATTCCTGAATGACTTTGTCACCAGGAGTTCTGTGTCCTTGCTGGCAGAGTGCACACACCTCAGTCACTAAGTGCCATTTCTGCAGAATTAACTCAGATGGGAGTAGTTTTCTTCTGTGCTTGGCAATTAAGTAAGTACCACTTAGTTATTTCCCTCAGCATTTGGAAGTTGAATTTTTAAATGAAAAATCTGGGTATTTGAAAAGCCTAAACAGATCAACAATCTTGTAAATGGGACCCAGAGAACATTATTAAAACACACTGGTGCCCAACTTCTTATCTGTCCTCTGACAAGTAAAAATAGGAAATGCCTCAAGCAATTATACTCTAGTTAATTTATCTATTTGCAAAGGTATTTTTAAAATTTTTATTCTGTTACAGCGAAGTACACTTTAGAATAATTTTATTTCCTGGTGAGGCTTTGCAAGAGACATTTGTAAACTAGCAGCTGCTATTTTTGAGCACTTCAGTGCCAGTGTTTCTGAGTAAAAATGAGTTCACTAATGTGGTGATGTAACCTACATGAATACAGATAATTGTGTGTACAGACCATGCATGAAAACTTGCTTGTATCATCCATGAGAACTCAGTAAAAAACTTTACAAAGCCAGGACCAGAGCCTGGGGTTTATGGGTTTTACTCTTGAAGTGTCATGAATCTGGAAATCCCTTTCACTGCATGCAGCTGGTGAAAACATAAACTTCTAAACTGATAACAAAGTTTCTGTGGAGATTCCAGTTGATAAAATGAGTCAATTACCCGTTGTAATAAGGCTTTTTGCACAGTCTGGTTTGACATAAGACAGGCTTTAAAATTCAGCTGATGGTGCTTGATCTCGAGGGCCTGTATTCAACCATTAAATCTGGTCAACACAGTCATTAACTTCTGGAAAGATGCAGCGATGTACGAGAGATTTCGGATTATCTCTTTGACAAACGTTGTGGCTAGGTGTGTCTGAGGAAATTTTGGGAGTTGTAGGCTTCCTCAGGGACCCACCCTCATTTCCAGACAGCAGTGATCAGCCTCAACAGCTCCTCTGTAAAGGAGGTGGCTTCCACAGGAAAAGGCACTTAAGATGCCTAAAAATATTTGTACCTTTTATCTCCTCGAAATAAGGAGGAAAGGCATCTCCTGCTGTAGTTACACAAATTCCAGCCTCTAAATTTAAAATAGTCCTTTATGCTAACATCAATACTGATTCTTTTTGGGATGTCACTGAGGTCTCCATGTGGAAGGGAAACTGCTGACACTTAAAAAAGAAAAAGAAAAAGGTTGAAGTTTAATAGATACTAGCAAAAATAAATAATAGCATGAATAAAAACCATGTCTTCTCTCAGTGAGCCAGATTTCATACTCAGGGCTTATGCTGATTCCCTGATTAGTCAAGGCCTCCAGGGAAAGCTGAACGATTTGCCTTTGGTGTCTAAGGCAAAGGCCTCTCTGGCCTCCCACAGCCTTCTCTTTGCCCTCTTTCCCTAAAAGCAAAGGTAAAATATCTCACATTCACAGGCAAACATAAAAAATAAGGAAGAAAACCACTCACAAATACACATTTTCCCTTTTCAGTGGCCTTTAATCTGTTTGCTTGTGTTGTGGGAAGCAATTCATAAAAATATGAAAACAGTGTCAGATCTGTCACAATATTTTTTCGATGCCAGATGGATTGCTCTTTAGGCCTATTTATCAAATATGTGGCATTTAAATGTATGAATTTACACATCTTCATGCAAAGGGAAGAGATGATTATTTTAACAATTAAAATCACAGATGAGGTGTTTATTTTCACTTAGCACACATCTTGCATTGCACTGCTGGTATTTAAGGTGTTTGAAGCAAGGAAGAGAGGCATCTCCTAGGCAGCTGAACATTTCTCTTATTTCTTCTCTGAAAATGGCAAACCCTGGCCAGGTCAAAGATCACTTGAATTGGTCTTTTAAGTCAAAGATCTTTGCACACATTCTCAGGGTCCTATTCCCAGTTATGTGAGTGAGATGGGAAAGATTCGCAACCTTCTGGCTGTGTCAAAGCAGAGAAGGGGAACAGCACATAAAGCAGTCAAGGGATCTGGCTGCAGAATAGCCCGTGCAATCCAAATTCAGAGAGCTTTTGCTTTTGATCTGTGTTTTTTCCATTCGGAAAAAGAAGCTTTATAAAGCTGACCAAAAGATTGCAGATACCGGCAGAAGTCTGCAAAATACTGATAGCTATATAGTGACACCAATTTTTTCTCATTAGCATACTCAATCCCATTCCTCTGATCTCTGGGGACAGAGGTTTTCTTCCCCTAACCCTCCACGGCCCCATTTGACTTGGAAGCTTCCACAGGGGCACTGCTGAGACTGACAGGGCACAGGATTATTTTCCAAGCTTTGCCTCTGAAAAATGCCACACAAGCATCAAATATTGCTGATGTGGATTCCCAAAAGCACAAACATCCCAGCAAGGAGTGCAGGGAAATGGTTTGTGAGAAGAGGAGTGCAGAGGTAGCAGAAACCCAGGGAGTCTGAAGTGCAGGGGAGACTGAGCTGAATGTATCCTCAAGGCTGTGTGCAGGAAGGTGTCCCCACAGCAACTTGCCTTCCTCTGCCTCTCTCCCAAAAGGGGAGATGCTGTGTATCCCACAGCAGCATCTCTGAACACATACCTATGCTGCAGTAACATAGCCTGTACTTGCCCTCAAAGGCATTTGGGAGAAGCCAGGCTGAGTTTTTGAAGTTCGGATTGGGGATCTTTCTCCTCCTGCACCTTACATATGCTTTTTCCTTCAGGTTCTCCACTTTTCCAAGCACTGTGAATGCCCCCCTTTGCTTTAGCTGCTTTCTCTATTTGTCTTTTCCACTTTCCTTCACAGTGCTGTCAGACGAAAAATAATTCTGGGCAAGAAGTACACCTGTCTGGTGTGTTGGAGGAGCAGTCCTAATTGCATGTGGCATTGCAGCACAGTGTAACATAATTGCTAGAGGCAGATCCTCTGTATTGTAGATACATTCATGATCCCAAATCTGCAAGTGTCTGTAATGATAAAGGAAGCAAAGTTCAATGAGAACTGATATATTTCCTCTTTTGGTCAGGAAGGTGATTGACTGGTGTGTCAATCATGTCTGAAACCTCTCTTTCTTAGGAATCTGTTCCCATATCTCAAAGAGATTTGGGATCTCTATGACTGCTATTTGTGCAGCTAGTTTAAAATATGTGATTACTTGCACAGCTCCTCAGGACAGACTGCACTAAACTGCCAGTCAAAATCACACTCTAAATTCAAAC
Source organism: Hylia prasina (assembly GCA_013397195.1). Classification (NCBI taxonomy): domain Eukaryota; kingdom Metazoa; phylum Chordata; class Aves; order Passeriformes; family Sylviidae; genus Hylia; species Hylia prasina. Next base: position 9,986 of record VYXD01002165.1, on the reverse strand, counting down.
AGATTTACAAAGCTGTGTGCATACAGGATTAGATCATCAATTTAAAATCACATCAATTTCCACTTGCATCAAATGAATTGTGCTACACTTAAACCAGGTCTCAGGCACCACACCTGCTGCATGCCCCATATTGTTGGCTGAACATAACCAAAAAGAGTTTTGATTCAACTGGACTCTGCCCACACCCAGCTCACAGACATGTCCCAGAGGTCCCAAGTGGCCACACAGCCTTACATGAGGAGTTAGAGCTGGGCTGCAGGCACCAGCCTCGGGGCCTATCTTACCCTCCTGGAAAAGTGAAAGTCCATGTATTATCATGTGTTACACTCCTGATAAAGTCTGGAAACATTCACAGGTGCATTATGGCAGCTTGGCTGGCAGGCAGAGATTTGATAGGATGGGCAGAAGATCCAAAGATAATTATTATGCCAGCATTTATACTAGCGAAGAAGGGAACACTGAAGAGATTGGGATGTAGATAGTATCATCTTCTCTCAGGCCAGAGTCAACTGGTGCAGAACTCATGACCACTGCCTGTCTATCAGATTATCCGGACTCTATCAGGTCATCCTGATATTTGCCATTGCTGAGCTCAAACTAGATGCAGGAACTTATGTCAGATCAGACCCAGGAGACATCCTGGGAGAAAGGAAAAATGGTCTGTGCCTAAAAGCACAGCAAATCTCAGCAGTCTGAAATTAGGTTTTTAGGTGTTGTCCCTCAAACCTCCTTTCTTCAGTTAAAAGTGTGCTGGAGTAAAGACCAGGGCTGTCTCTGCTCAGCATTCAGGCCATTACATGATTGCAGTGCGGGACTAGTACAGGTCTGCATATGTTTGTGTTTGCTACTTCAAACTTGATTTGGAGAGGCTGAGGTTGAGATGAGCCAAACCCACCATCTTTACACTCCATAAAGATCCCACCTAGTTTGAAAAGAGCAGTTGAACTCAGCTCACCAGGAACAACATCTCCTAATAAAGCTTCAGCCATGTGAAAGTTGATTTAGAGGCAATTTCATATAAATAAGTTAGAGTGGATAGAAAACAGGGCCTCTACTACATGCTGAAGGCTTGGTACTCACTCTGCCATGTGCACATTGTTGGTGATCTCCAAGATTATGATATAAAAAGCAGTCTCATGCAGCTAGCAAGAGATCCAGAAGAACGCTTTCATGTCAAGAAAATAAATTTAAAGCTGACTAGTTTTTGTATTTCCCTTTTTGTGGATCCTTGGCCCCACTTTTGCTGGAAAGCATGTGTTCAGGATATAAGTGTACTATGTGACAGCCCCTCAAATTCAGTATTTAAATATTTCCAGCTTGGAAAACATTCATTGCCTTTGTAAGCATTTTGGGAATTGGAGGACATTTTTGGCCTCCTCCCATATCCCCGCACTGGGTAGCACCCTCCATAAAGAGAATGGAAAATGCTCAGAAGTGATTAGAAACAAGCTCAATGCAAGCCTTTTAAGCATCACAGATACAATGTGCTACAGTTCTCAGCATGATTCTACTTGATTTTAAAAATTTAAATTCTCAGGTTAAAATTTTAATTGAGCTCTTGACCATTCATGTCGCTTCTTCTCTCAGTTGTTTATTTGCCTTTTCAAAACAGGAGAATATAGGAAAGTTTCCTTTTGATGACATTCTGCCTACCCAAATATCAGTAACAGGATTTAATAGTTTCTTGTCTTTTACTCTGATGCATTGTTGCTGTTAAACTCCTATCATGCTTCATACCTGAACCAGTTCCTATCAGTGATGGATGGAGCATTGCATTTTTATGTACTATGTCTCAGTCATAGATTCTAAATTCTGTGCAATCCTTTTGGGACAAAAAGCACTAGGTAATAATAGGAATGAATCATTTTATGTGATACCTAGCAGCAGTTATTACTGTTTTACATATTCATCTCACATCAGTGCACAGATGTTTAGAAGACAGGCCTAAATAAAGCAAAATTAAAAAGAACTCTGCCTGTTTTAGGAGTTTGCATCGCAATGCTTTTTCCATTAGGGTAAGTAGAGCTGGGCTATTTTTACTTCTGTATTAAATCCTATTTCCTACCATGGCTAATAAGTTTGGGTTTCATGCTGCTCGTTGTAATTCTATTTCTAAATAAAACTGAAAAATAATTAGGCCCCTTCTCCCTCCCAGTGGATTGAAAAACTTATTTAGATTCTTATCCTGAAGCTATGTGAAGAGGTATTTAAAAGTTACCAAAAATAGGGTGTCTGAGGAGTATTGTGAAATGCTTTCAGTTGATGTATTTCCTGTGTGAAGCATCAGTTCAGTGCGAGTCTCCCTTGGCAGAAAGAAGCTGTGACACCAGAAACAAATGGTCACTTCAGCTTTCCTGTTTGGAACTGTTGGTGTCTCGGCTTGTGTACGTGCATATTTTGGTGTCCACTCTCAGTGCCAGTAAAGCCACATGATCTTCTAAGCACTTATGCACCTTGTCAGGCCACTGTTAGTTTCTGTTTTAACCTTGCTATGAACAAGAGAAAGAATACCATTGCTGTCTGAGGAAGACCTGCACAGACAATATTAGAGCATGGTCAGTGACAGAGGTAAAGGAGCTTCTCTGCAGCTCCCATCATGTGGTCCAAAAACTTGCACAAAGGGGAAAGGCAAGCATTGGAGGAAATCTGAGGGAAGACCATAAATGAGCACTGCATCTCCCTGCAAGCTGGGACTTTCTGCTGTGCTCCCAGCATGCTGGGCAGCATCCTCTGGAATACCCAATGCTGTTCCTGGGGGCAAGGGATTATGTTCACCAGAGACGTATTTAATACTTCTTTTTTTCTTCTCCAAGCTTCCATATAAAGTCCACGAGTAGCGCTGTACATCTTGAAAACATCCCTGTGGTGCCATGAGAAGTCTCTCCAGAGTTAAGAACACAAATTGCAGTCTAGAGTGACAAGAGTGGCAGAGGTGTAGGAAATGAAGGGTTCCCATCAACAAAAGGAGAGTCTCTGCAGAGCATAAATAAATTATATGAAATCTCAGGGGAAGCTGAGGAAGCAGGAAAAGTTTGAACTCTGATCTATTGAAGGGCAATGACTACAAAATTGTGTCCATCTTCAGATGTGTTCCTTGCACTGAATGCACTATTTTGCTCTCAGCTCAAATCCATTTTAGGTGGATCTGTTTTCACTTCAGGTGTATTAGAACTAAATAAGTAATTATATTAGTATCATGTGGTTTTTTTATTTGAATGAAGCCCTTACTTTGAGGCTCAAACAACAGTTTTGATTTCCAGTTTGTCATTATCAGGCAAACCAGGACAGTAGAAATGGGGACCAAATTCAAGGACTGATTTGAATCCTGGGTGTCCTTCACTGATAGCCAGCTTCTCCTGCCCCATTCCTCTTCTATAAAACTTCAAAAAGGGCTACCAGGAGACAAGGCCAGCTCACTTGGGAATGTCCTACAGCATGGTGTTTAGAGCACATTTCCAGAATACAGGGAGTTCTGCTGTCCTATCTTACCCCTTCAGGAGTGACAGGAAAGTGAGCTGGCCCTTCTCATCCACTTTAACCCTTTAGTCTTAAATATACAGCAAGCTCATAGTGACTTTCTCCTCCATTTTTTGGCTGTACTTCACCTAACAATTCTTATTTCAAACCCATTGATGAATTTGACACAAACAATGGCTAATTCTTAATTCTTGATTTTATTTTTTTTCCTTAGGCCAATACATTATACTTGCAGAATTTTATTTCACTTTTATTGGCAAAATTTTTAGTTCGATTTAATCTTGCAGTTCAGGTGTAGCTAGAGAAACTGATATCCTGCATCCCAGGTGGAAAGCAGGAAGAGGGGAGGAATTCCACAGCCCAGACTTGTGTTAGCAGGGGAGAGGAGGGGAGTCAGGTGTGCCTTGTGAGCTTGACTCCACCTGTACCCTGGTTTGGGATCCCACATACCATTGCCGGTTTTGCACACACTATCAATCCGGCTTGGGAGCTTCCTTCTCCAGGATAGGAGCTGAGGAAAGCTGGAAGAAATGTCCTCCCCAGCTGTCCCAGCGCAAGTGCCAGAGCCAGTGGGCAGGCAGGGGGAGGTTCAGTGCAGGGTGAGTGCCCCACAGCCTTCCTGCAGAGATGTGTGATCTTGTCTTCAGCTCATCCAGGGGCACGTGGGGAGATTACCAAAGAAATGACTACTGCTAGCCTGAAGTGCTGCAAGAGAAGGAGTATCTTCCTGCTCAAACACAATAGACTTTCATCTCCAAATGTGACTGACAAATCCAGTCTCAATAACTCTTTCAGGCAAATCAATTAATTTAACGCTCCTAACTTGCACCGTCTCAGCATCCTGTAAATTGGATTTTGATGAGATTTTCATTAGAGCTCCAAAGGGACAAAGCTGCATTTATTTAATAGTTCAAAGGAATACAGGAAACTTTCTGAAATCTATTTAGATTGTCACCATTTAACTTATTTATATAAACAGGTTTGTCTTTTATTAGGAAACTGGGAATAATTTTATTTATACATGTTTCTAGCTTTAATTTTGCTATAAGAGGCATGAAGCCATTTTATCACTTATACTCAGCCCACTTACAGTGGCATTTGAACATCATAAAATCTACTTGTTTCACTCTTACCTAACACAGTTTAGGAAATGTTGTTATTCACTTTCTTCTGCCTGAAAATACTTACTGTGCTACTATTATTCTCTTATTACATTTTTAATGCTAGAGATTAGAATGTAAAATTTCTGCCTGCTTTCTCTTTAGATCTAGAGGTAACAAAGGGATGAGATCAAGCAGGACTGCCTTTCAGAGGCAGTGGTTTCTCACACCAGGGCTGTGTTGTATGCTTATATTCCCCAGTATGTATATCTGGCAAGTCAGACATCCAGCAATCAGCCAGAGATGCTGCATGGAATATCTAAAATCTGAATGAATACTGAGACAGTGGAGGGCTAAGTAAGCCCTCAGTGCTGTCTGATTAGCATGCAGGAGATCTGCCAAGAGGCTAAGAGGAAAAAGCAATGAGAGGGGAACTCTGAAGGGGACGGGGCAGCACTAGAGAGAGGCAGTTTCTGACGCACATATTTGGATGTTGACTCCATGCAAGCTGAAGATGAGGACATGGCACAGATCACCAGAGGCAAGTAGCCCATGGGATGTACTTGACTATTGGTTTTAGATCTGCCAGGGGGAGTCCTGCTATGAGACCTGCACCCAGGAGAGCAGCCTGTGGCAACCCATGCGCCCTCCTGCCACATGTGGTGTCCTTGCCTACCTGGTGCATCTCAAACCTTCTGTTTGGATAGTAGAGCTGGAGGAGGTCATGTAAGGCTTTGTACAGGGGCTACAGGCTCAGTGCCCACAGAGGAGAACCTGGCAGGGTCCTTCAGCACTGATATTGTGGTAATAAGTTATCTGGTCAATAAAGCCTTCTAGTGGGAGAGACCAACGTGGGACTATTCTGTTGTTCTTCAGAATGATATATTTTAATTTCTGTTTGTCCCTGTTGGATGGTAATGCAGTGCTACATGCCACAGCAGAAAGATCAGGAGTGATGTTTTTAAGCAACAATAGCTGACTGTGACCAAAGGAACAGCTGTGACCTAGAGCACCCCTGACTGTGCCAGCACAGCGAGCTGACTGCTCTTGGCAAAACTCTCAGGATCCTGAATCATTTATGGAGCCCGGGATCATAGCTGTCTCCCTTTTCCATTTGGTTTAGTCTGATGGGGTTGGAGAGGAAGGTGAGTCTTTGGAGGAGGGGGACTGGCTGCTAGGTTTCAGTGGGTGGGGCTTAACCTGCAGGGGCTTGGACTTAGGCTGTGCCACAGGCTGGAAAAATTGACTTCAGGGGCTGAAATCAAGGAGCAAAGATGAGATATTTTCTACATGAAAACCTACAGTATTCTCCTCAAGTGTTGCATTGAATGCTGCTGAGATACTTGCCTTGAGATGGCTTTGCTATTGGAAAGGGTGGGAACATCAAAATCCACAAGCAGAATCTGATGCTGTGCAGAGAACAAAGACTTGCACAGCTCCATGTGCTGTCAGCAAAACATCTTAAAACCAGGGCAGTCTTCAAATATAATTTTCTCCTGGAATGTCTTTAAAAGCTGTGTGTTTATAGGTCAATAAGTACAGGATAAGACCTGCTGAAGGGTAGGCTTACAAGGAAGCTGGAGAGGAACTCTTCATCAGGAACTCTAGAGGTAGAACACAGGGTAATGGCTTCAAACTGAAAGAGGGAAAATTTAGCTTAGATATGCAGAAGAAAATGCTTTACTCTGAGAGTGATGAAGCACTTGAATAGGTTGTCCGGGGAAGTTGTGGATTCCCCATCCCTGGCAGTGTTCGAGGCCAGGCTGGATGGGGCTGTGAGCAACATTGTTTAATGGGTGGTGTCCCTGCCTATGGCATGGAGGTTGGAATTAGATGCTGTTTAAGGTCCATTCCAATCCAAACCATTCTATGATTCTGCTCTATGATTCTGTATATTAAATAGAATTAGTTTGACTAGGTGGGGCTATGATACCTATTCACATAATTCATCATAATGTACAGATTTTTTTTTGTTTAGTTGTCTCTTCCCCAGGTGCTAAACTGGTGCTCTTTCAAAAGACCCCCTCACTTGCCTCAATTTACACATCTTTCTAGCGTGTCTCTGATATTTGGTCACATCAGAATTTAGTTGCCTTTCTCTGTTAAACAGCACATTTGTGGCCACAGGTTATTATTACCCTTGCTAAAGATAAAGTTGTGATTTCTTCCTATTAAAAAGGGGGTTTGTCTCTTAAAAGTAGTTTGTGCTGCAGCAGATGACAGGAGGCCATCATGCATTTTATTTTTGGGAGATACAGGCAGACTTGGCTGAATAATGACTAAAATTCAGTATAATTCATGATCATTCATCATCTGCCTATGCTGAAGGTGACATATTGAAAGGCTGATGAGGAGCAAAGATAATTACAGCTGTATCTGAAATGGCTGTGGTAGCATAACATGCAAAGGAACATACAACTTAAAGGGGAAAAAACCAAACCAGGGGTGGCATGGAGGAATGGGTGGTTGGTGGTAGATTAGAAACTGGGTCATTTGGTAGCTGCAAGGTGTGAAACAACTCCTGGATTTCCCAGTCAGATACCTGCAGAGTTGGAGATACCTACAGAGAGGGTCCCTAAGGAATAGCAAAACATTTCCAGTGGTGTGGTTTCCCTACGTGCATAAAATGTACATCAATGGATTCAGTCCCTTTGGATGCTGCAGAAGGACAGATTGATATTTATGCACACACAGAATATCAAAATGGCAGAATTCTCTTTTGGTGTGGTCTTTAACCAAGTTTCCCCAAAGTGTATGAAAATACACGCAGAAACCATCTTTGAATGAGAATCAGAAATAATTACCTGCAGGGACCCCTGAACTTCTCAGGATTAGTTGCAGCCAGATTCTAATTTACAGGGGCTTTCCAATGAAGCTGAACTAAAACCTTTTGGACAGCCTTACTATAAATGAACGAGTTACATCCAAATGTGCCCATCTAACTAAGAAATGAGCTTGGGAGCATTGTCTCATTACAGGATAACCACTATATTCCATCTTTCAAAGTTCTTGCTTACATATAAATAATTTTAATGAGGGTCAACATAGGAAGAAGCATTTGGGATGAGGGGTATATGGGATAAAAACAGATAATATATATATATATTAGTTCATTGTTGATCAACTAATTTCTTAACCATCTCCAATTGTCAGTTTGGAATTGGGGCCTTTTCTCCTATTCATTATTGTAAGCTCACTGTTATTTTCTTTCCTCTTTGATTATTTGATGTCATTGATTCCCATCCTCTTCCTGACATCTCAATACATATTTATAGTAGGTATCCCATATTATCTGTCAGATAACTCTTTTGCTAGGGTAAAGACTACCACTTTTCAGAAGTTTTCCTACAAGGATGAATGTGTGGGTCCCTCTCTCAGGTTTCTGCTTCTTCTCTTTTGATGCCTGTTTGCAGAAAATAAACCACCAGGTTCTGGTAGGGAGCTGGCTGCATATTATGCCATATGGGAACAGCAATCAGAGCTTGGGCTCTGGTCTCACAGATACCCTATGAGACAGACCCTGTTTAATATTCAGAGTTGGTTTTAGGGATAAGCAAGTGAAGAAAGCAATATTGGTACACAAATGGAATGACCTCTGCCTCAGCAGCCACAAATTGCAGCCTGTGGTCTTCTGCTACCCAGCAAACCCAGAGGACCATGTCAGACAGATGTTGATCATGAGCTGGTGGCACACTTTTATCTCTACCAATGTATAACAGTATATTCTTCTGAAAGAAATTAAATAAAACCTGAAGACCTTCTTCTTTCTACAGTTAGTAACTTTATTATTTAACAAATGCCCGGGTGTTAGTTGCAGTGCTCTTATCAGCTCTTATCAAAATCTGGTAATGATTTTGTCTGGAGACCTTTGTTTATCATTTAAC